>JAFBJT010112441.1:4934-48093 GCA_016785325.1 Chascanopsetta lugubris
TGCCCCGTTCCACTGCCGGGTGCCAGGCTCAATGTCACCACTGATTGGATCCTCTAATCTTGTTCTGTGTGAATTAAATCTTAAGTGGGCAAGAGGAGGATGATCGCATTCACTTTGCCCCGTGCCCTGATTTCCTGTGTGTGGGTGAGCGCGTGGCCGTGGAGCCGCCATGACGCACAGATACAGTATGTGATGGATGAGATGGCCACTCTGCCTGCGTGCAGGGATCTTTATCTCTGACACCAGTTTTCTTCCGGAGTTTATGCCAAGGAGACGCTCGGGGCAACAGTGTCTACGAGGCACGGGGATATAACAGGCTGAAATCTATGCATATGTTCTTAGATATGAGACCCCCTCCCCCTCTCCCCTCCCCAAAATAATCATGTCATTCGATCATCGTCCTCCTTAGTCTGTCTTTAGACACTGAGCGAACAACAAGAGGTCACTTCCAAGTTTCTTTCCATCTCCTTCCATCCTCCAGAGGCCGGGTGCTGGTGTCACTGCATGGTTGCTCGCGTATCGCTGTGATTGCTGTACCTCTGCTGTCCTGAAGGGGGCCCCGGGGGGAAAAATGTCACTTTCCATTCATAAAATGATGTGCATGACACTGAATGTGTTTAACTGTGGAAGCTCTTGGAGCCTGCAGCAGAGCAGGGCGCAGAGGCGTTGGCTCTGCGATATGAATAAGGTGAATTTGAGATGTGATATCGTCACATTCCATGGATATGGATCGTGGTGTTCCTATGTGCTGCAATCCTATCATGTATATCCCCTTAAAGGTGCAGTGTGTAAGATTGTAAAAATATTACGAAACAATTACATAACGACATTTTCATCATTTATTAATCACCTAAATGTTTTCTCTTTTTTTTTTCATTACCCTTAAATTAGCCCATTAATGTATATTTACATGTGGGGGGGGGGTTCTCTCTACGGAGGCTGCCATGTTTTTACAGTAGTGAAAGTGGACGTACCAATGCTCAGGTGATGGAGATAATATGCAACTTCACCTCTTGAGGTCAGCAAATCTTACACACTGCACCTTTAAAAAAACAAAAAAAAAACAAAGCTGGGACACTCGCTGACAATGTGTTGTTGTCAGTGTATGTGTAGTGGGACTGTATGAATGGCTGGTGGTAACCTTTACAGTGAAGGGCTGGACACAGTTCAGGGGTATCCGTGTCTCCTCAGCTGTCCTCATAAACAAGCCCCTCTCCAGTGTCTCCCACCCTTTCAATTCTAATCACCCGCCTTCACTAAGGACTTTTATATTTTAGTTGTTCATCGCTCCCCGATGGGATTCGCTCACTATTTTTAGGGGACACTTATCCGAAGGCCACGCGAGGACAATCAAAGACCTATTCACATAAAGGGGGGCGTGGCCGCTCCATCACCTTTCAGAGGAGTTGGGGGACTAGTTGTTTTGGAGTGTTTTCTGCCCCTTAATCCGTATGTTCCTGGGGCAGGGGCTCGTAATCGCCGAGTCGCCGTAACTGGAGGCCAGGGTGCAGGCTCGTGGAGCTCGTTGTTGTGGTGGCTCATCCTCTGCATGTGTGACTGAGCCAGATTCTCGCGGTGCGAGGTGTGACAGCCAACAATGGCCGTGTATAGTCGGTATCACTTTTGTTTCCTGGCTCTGGGAGTTATTTTTCAAGGTCACGGGAGCCGGAGCCAGACGGATAAAGGTCAGCGGCATCAACATCGACGGAGATACAAGCATGACGCAGCTTTTAATGCATTGTTCACTCATTTGGATGAATAGGAAATTACACACGCTTTAAATATATGGATATATTACTGCAGAAATGGATGCTCTGTAGTCATCTAACTGTGATCTTGCCAAAAGGCTTTTTGTGAGTGCTTGTGTGAGCAGCCACACCCTCTGTGGATAAATATACATATTGTCTTTCAGCAGGCCGGGGGGGTGGAAAAAGTCCTGAATCCAGTCCAACATATTGTACCTGCTGGATTCTCCTGTTCCTCCCCTGAGTGTCATGAGACACTCAGCTGTCAAACATAGAGCCAGACTGATTGTGAGGTGGTGTGTGTATGTGCGCATGTGAGAGAGAGAGACGGGGGGGGGGGGGGGGGGGGGGGGGGGGGGGGGGCGGGGGGGTGGGGTGTGTGTGTGTGTGTGTGGATGTGGAGCGGGTTATTGCAGTTCATGAAACTCGAATTGTGAGCAGAGGAAAACAAAGAACATGTGACTAAAAGAAAAAGAAAATACTTTTAGCGATTGATGTCATCTCTCTATTTAAAGCAGTATTTTTTTTCCCAAAGAGGCAGAATTACATGCCACACAGTGAAAGAAGTCAACCACCAAAAGCTACTACCGGTTGTGCCCTGTAAAAACAATCACATCACAACAACAAAAAAGTTGGAAATAGATTCGGGACCCTTTCACATGTGAAACAACGTTTAAAGGTGCAGTGTGTAAGATTTGGTGAAGCTGCGTGTCGTATCCATCACCTCACCCCTCCCATCCGAGCACGGAGGAGAACCTATGGTCGGTCGCTCATTAAAACTTAATACGCCCAGTAACGTAAGCCTTGTAAAAACATGGCGGCCCCCACAGGGAGGACCCGCTCCTGATGTAAATACACATCAAAGGGCTCATTTTGGGGTGGTGTAAACCACAAGTCATACAGTGAGGTGATGACACGTTCGTAAAAATGTCTGCATATAATGGTTTTGTAATTGTATTTCTACAGGTAGACAAAAAAATCTTGCGCACTGCACCTTTAAACAAATCCACGTTGTTATTATGATCCCCTGCACTCCTTTGTGGGTCACCTGTGTGCGTTTGCATCCCACGTGCGTCCACAGTCCACGGAGGCACGCCACACCTTACCCCAGGTTGGGTTTCTCCACCTTGATTTGGTTTAATGTTTCCGTGGCGGCGCCGGCGCCGGCGGTGGCCGGTGGCGGCGGCGATGGCAACAGTGACGGCGAAGCAACGCGATCACCTGTGAGCTGCAGGTCAAAGACGTCAGATTAGCATCCACCTTTCATTTCGCAAACCCACCCCCCCCCCCCCCCCCCCCCCCCCCCCCCCCCCCCCACACCCCCCACCCCACCCCCCTTTGCCTTGTCTTTGCCGCACCGTCACCACGGGCCTTATGCAACGGGCGCCGGGATTACATCATTAACTCATTTAATCCCGGCGCATTCTCGGATTACGTATGATGCCGCTGTTTTCACACCAGCTGCGGTGCAAGGATCCGACGGGGGCGGCAGATGACGAGGCAGAAATATCAACCTCAGATTCCTGAAGTGTTTCCAAAGTGGCCCCGATTGTATTGGATTTCTGAGAGGAGCGAGATGCCTCTGTGGCCTGTGTGAAAACCCCCTTGGTGCACATTCCTCAGACTCGCGCTGGCTCCCGTCCTTTGGAGAGAAGCTCGCTTGTCCCACTTCCAGACATGTTGGGGTGATCAGTCACTTTGACGGAGTGGATACGATCCACGCACGTCACCGCTGCTCTCGGCCTCGTTTCTCCAATGCTGCTGTTAACGCTGCTGCTGCTGCTGCTGCTGCTGCTGCTGCTGCTGCTGCGGCTGCGGCTGCTTTCTCGGAAGTACCAAACTATGTGCAAGGCCCAAGGGGGACGTTCTGTGATTGTTTGGATCCGCTGAGGAGTTTCAGCTGGATGACAACCAATCAGACCTGCACCTGCGGGAGAGGAGGTTCTAACATTATAGACGTAATAATAGAGACGTAGGCAACGTTGTTCAGTCCTTGATAAATGACGATTTCTATTTTTCTTTAATTTTCATATAAAAAAAAATGCAGACACCAATCCTCCCTTTCTATTTTTTCTTTAATACCTTTTTGGTGTCATTTGAATAGAATACAGTTTATAGTATTTAGCGATATCTAGTGGAGCAGTTGCATGTTGCAGTGAATGCCCCTCACCTCACCCTCCACCTCCAAGCATGTGAAAACCAATGGCCACCTTCATTAATCCTATCACTTCAAAAGCACGCATAGTTTGTCCATTCTGGGCTACCGTAAAAAACATGGAGGAACAACATGGCGGCCTTTGAAGAGAAGACCCATTCTCTCTATGTACATGTTAAAAGATGTTATATATTAAAGTGATCATGCACTCATAAAAAAGCATCTTGTTAGTGCAATTTCATAAGTGACTATTTAAATGTTGGGTTGCGAATTTTTAATGATTTATTAGATTTGATGCTCCATGACCTCCGCTACATGAATATAGGGCGAACACGGACGTCCAGCGATTTATAAAGGAACAGTCCGTGGACGTGTCCCATATAAGACCAGAGTCCGTCATTTCTTCTGCTATAAGACTTTTTCTAAACCGACGCAGGAAGGACGACACACACACGCACGCGCGCGCACACACACACACACACACACACACACACACACACACACACACACACACACACACACACACACACACACACACACACACACACACACACACACTTCCTCCTGAGCCGTAAATGTGTCTGTGAATTTCATACTCAGTAAAAATTATGTGCACAAACTTTCCCTTTGTGACAGTCACTGAGATTAAACAGGGGTGGTGGGGGGGCGGGGTCTTTCACCTTCACGTTGGTCATATCTCCACTTTCTATGGGTTCATGACAAGGTCTGTCCAATGTCTGAAATGTGTGTATGGAAACTCTTACCTTATTTAATATCGAGCCGATAAATCAGCCGCTATGTGTCGTATGCGGCTCTCACTGTTTATGTTTCTGCTCATCCGGCTAATGTGAAGGTCGAGCCTGTTGATAAGCAAGTTCAGGGGAATTCGCCGGGGAGGGACGTCATCAGCAACATTGACGGGAGCTCTGGCCGCGGTCGATTTCTCTCAAACAGCTGCCAGCTGCAGCTAAATGTCACAGCAGAGGCTTCGTGCATAACTTTATGCTGCACAGGATCAGGGGGATGTATTTACAGGGACCTGGAGCCAGATGCTCAAAATGAATGTAGGGCTATCAAATAAGTAACACATTAAAAATAATAAATTAGAATCAATTTTTTTTTCTTTTTTCTGCAGCCCATGCCCATGGCATAATATGTGGGTCAAACTATTTCCCCGTTGGAAGACATGGAATATGAAATAATAATACTGCAAGTGATTGATATGTGAATTATTCCCATTACCGTGAAGTGATCCCAAAAAAATATACATATATAATTATAATCCTCTCTATGAAGGCCGCCATTTTTCACCAAAGTGTTACAGGAGCCTAAAATGGACAAATCCAACCCCTTCGAAATCTGTCTGTCTAGAAGAGTTGTCAAGCCTGCTGCTTGCAACTTGGCCACTAAATGTCACCAAATCCTGAACAGTGCTGTGAAATTTTTCATTTCCCTATAGTCTAAATTTAAGCGAACTAGAGACCTTCTCCATTTGCGCCTCAAGCCGCAGCTTTGTGGCCGTTTCATTGGCTAATGTGGAAAAAGCCCAGAGGCAGCAGCCACTTCCTATGGAGATCCAGATCAGATCGGCTCACTGCCTCCCTGTGGACATGTCCGATCGATAGATCCCCCGACTACTTCTCATGCAGGCGGAACTCAGCCGCGGATGGAAAGTGACTAAATATGCTGACAGATGTGTCGCACTGCAAACACAGGGTCATCCGTTGCTTTAAGATATATATGTATATATATCTTTACATTTGACCGTTTCCATCCTCTCATTCTGCACGACTGTGAGACAGATCACCAACCGTAGATCCATTATTCATCTCACTCTCTTTCAAACCAATGATAACACACCTCAAATCTACACAATGATCATGGTGTATGTATTTTCCATAGTTAGCTGAATGAGATGGATAGGATAAGGTTTTCTTTCCACAGCAGCTGCAGGTGTCAGCCATTTTGGCTCAAAATCCAAATCCTGAAAAAGCTGTTGATCGCACGTATGTCGCCTGTAAACAAGGAATCATGCACAGGTGCTGTTCACAATCAATGCATCGACGTGATAAAGACTTTTCTTGCAATTTTATTGGAAAAACAAAACATAAACAGTTTTCAACAACTGCATTATCAATATACATTATTTGCATTATAATTTACAAAAAGATTTTAAAAAACAACATCTGTACAGTCTAGCTTGTGCATGGAGGTGGTGGGGAGACCCTGGTAGAAAAATGAAGACCTACAGCAGGAGAACAGTGTGACAACAGATCTGAGTGCAGCTACAAGTGAGGGGGCGGGGCTTCAGGTTCTGTCATGAAGATGATAACATGTAGAAGAGATCAATAGGCTCGACACCCACTCACTGTTGGATGAGGAAAAGCTCAAGTATGAATGAACAGAGACCCTCACATAGTCTATGTACACATTTGGCTTTGGGTAAAAGTCGCTTCTGTTGTTGCCGGGGTTAAATTCTCTGGAGAGGAAAGAAAAAGTGCACGAGAAGAACACACACCGACGGACCCATGCTCGTCTACGTCTACAAATAACATCACGGGCCACGTCTGCAATCGAAATGGATACTTTGAAAAGACAGATAATACATTTTGGCTCTTCTCTCTGGACATACAATATGTAACTTAGCAGCACGGTTCATCAACATTCATCGCTCCAGCCTCCCGTCACATTCCACCACTGGACTTTATTGCACATTAGGGACACGTAGACCTGCAGGAAGGGGCATCAATACATATACGTCCATATATGGACGCCCCTTCCTGTGACATCTAATGCAGTGTGTGCTCAGTCGGAGCCGAATCCTCTCCCCTCCCTCCCTCCCTCCCTCCCTCCCTCCCTCGCTCCGGCGCCTCCACCCTGGGACTGAGACTTGAGTTAAAAGGCACACGTTGCAAAAGATGCTGAGTCAGACAAGATGATAGGTTGAGGAGCGCTCATGCTCATCGTCTGCGCATGAACATGAGCGCCGTGAGCACACATCGATACCATAACACACACACACCCCCCCCCCCCCCCCCCCCCCCCCCCCCCCCCCCCACCCCCCCCAAAAAAAGTTTAGTAGACTTTGCTAAGAGACCAGCTCATTAACAAACTTGTTTGTGCACTTTTGCCATGACTCATATTTTTAAGGTGGCATTTGAATTGAATCTCACAACTCACTTTCTATCAGAAGTCAATATATTAGGTCATATCACAGCCCCGGAAACGTCTCGTGCATGCATGGCGCTAAATGCCACATGTGCAGGCTGGAAACTTGAATAAATTATCAAGGGGCTGTCTGCGTAGAGACAGACCGCGCGCGGTGTGTGAGCGAGGGCATCCAACCATCCACCACCATTTTGATGCTGTTCAGTGATTGTACCTTGTTGGTGCCGTGTGCACCAGCAGCTGCACAGAGGACTCTAGACTGAAATCACAGTCTTTTCAAAGTGTCACGCATGACCTCAGGGCCACAGCTCCACACACTCTGTCAAACCCCGCCCTCATATTTCTGACTCTGCCGTCAAAGGCGTCGATTCCAAAGGGTCCAGGTTGCACTCAGAGTCCGACACCACGTCCGACACCGCGTCCTCGCGTGCGCCGACCACACCGACGCAGCTCACCCGCCTCCCCCTCGCCGCCGCCGCCGCCGCCTCCTCGTCCTGCTCAAACCCCTCCTCCATCTCCACTTTCTCCAGCGCCACCTCGTTCTCGTAGCAAAAGGAGTTACTCAAGCTGGAGGCGTTGGACCTCTTCCCCGCCAGTTCCCGGGCGCTACAGTCCGGCGTGCTGGGCACCTCGTAGGTGTTGTCGAAGCGCGAGTAGTCCACTTTGTAGAAGTTCTTCTCCTCGAAGAGCACCGGCTCGAAGCGGTGGCCCCACAGAACCTCGCTGGCCACGTACGAGCTGCGACACTGCGTGGTCATGGCGGTGGCCTCCACCATTCCCTCCAGGATCACCACGATCTCAAAGTCCGACGTCTCCAGCTCCCGCTTGCTCATCTGGTAGAACGGGCTGTCCTCGTCGATCTCGTGCACAATGGTGATCGGCGACACCAGGAATATCCTGTCGATGCCGCTGTCGAAGCCCACGTCGATGTCCACCTGATCCAGAGGGATGAACTCTCCCTCCGCCGTGGTGCGGGACTTCAGGAGCTGGGCTCGGACGTGCGCCTCCACCAGGTGGCTCTTCCTCAGGTTGCCCACTCGCCACATCAGGCAGAGTTTGCCGTCCCGCATGGCCACAGTGGCGTAGTGGCTGAACACCAGGGTCTCGTTCCTCTTCTTGGGCTTGGCCATCTTGGCCATGACGGCACCGATGATGAACGCGTCGATGATGCAGCCCAGGATGCTCTGGAAGACCACCATGAAGACGGCGATGGGGCACTCCTCCGTCACGTAGCGATAACCGTAGCCGATTGTGGTCTGGGTCTCCACCGAGAACAGGAACGCGGCGGTGAAGCTGTCCACGTTGGAAACGCACATCTGAGTGTCGCCCTCCAAGTCTCCGTAAGAGAGGGCGACGAGCCAGAAGACGAAGCCGAACAACAGCCACGACAGCAGGAAGGAGAGGCAGAAAATGAGCAGCATCCAGCGCCAGCGGATGTCCACGCAGGTGGTGAAGATATCCGCCAGGTACCGCTGGCCTTTCTCGCTCATGTTGACGAACTGCACGTTGCAGTGACCGTCCTTCCGGACGAAGCGGCTCTGGTGCTGCCGCCCCGTGTGCACCTTGCCGACGTTGCCGTTGCCGTAGCCGTTGGGGACGGCGATGGTGGCCAGCTTCATGCCGTCTTCCTCGGAGGACACGATGCTGTAGCGGTGGCTTCGCACGCTCCCCATCACTTCCGCCTGGGAGGGCTGGGCCGCCTCTGCTTTGGAAAACAGTCTCAGTTTTTGGTAGAAGCGTTGGAGAAACAGTTTCGAATGATCCCGGGGACACGCTCAGGAGAAAAACGTCAACAGCAGGACTGTATCCTGCCGAGCGGGGCGGCGGGGGGGGGGGGGGGGGGGGGGGGGGGGCGCCGGGGGGGTGCGACTGGACCTCAGCGGAGGGAAGGTCACTCCTCTCTGCCGGCTGGTTGGGCCCTCATCAGTGAAGTGGGCTGTGGAAATTCCAGAGAGAGAAACAGTCTTAGGGTAATTGGCGGCAGCCAAAGATCAGCAGGTGTCGGTGTGTGCTTACCTACGCTCTGAATAATGGATGGAACACTCAACGTTAACTACACTGTCCGCGCTGACATCGGCCATACGCGCAGCGTGCGCGCGGTGTGGTTGTGTAAGCGCAGGGGGAACCATCGTGTGTGCGTTATCAGTGACAGATGACACATATTGTGGGAGCACTTAGACGGCAGCTCAGACAGATTGGGGGGCGGGGGGGGGGCGGGGGGTTTACTCTGGTTATTGTAAGTATTAATTACGCAGGTCAGTCCACAGGGAGCCGGGTCAGATTACGGATCGAGTTAACGTTGATCCTGTGTGCGACTCTGACTACGTTAAGCACAAGCATGGGCTTTGTCCAGAGAGTGTCATATCTGCCGCTCACTCGCATGCACGCAAACTAATTACCCAGCATGCACCCCTGTAGCTTTTCGGAGAGGATGGGAGACTTTCGCTCAAACTGACCTTTCATCATATGTAATAGAGCAACAGGGGCAGCTGAATTAGACGAGCCATATTGACGTGTTGTGTGTGTGTGTGTGTGTGTGTGTGTGTGTGTGTGTGTGTGTGTGTGTGTGTGTGTGTGTGTTTGTGTGTGGTGTGAAAGGTCCATTAAAATCCAACACCACAGGCTATAAAAATGCCATGCTCGGCCAGACATGATCTGTTAGTGTCAAAACAAGCTCACCCTAGTGTCACTATATGGTGGAAAAAATATTAAATGATAAAAAATTAAAAGTGCAGTGTGTACGATTTGGTGACCTCTAGAGGTGAAGTTGCGTGTTGTATTCATCACGTCACCCTCACCCTTCTGAACATGCAGGAGAACCTGTGGTAGATTTCAGTTGTCATTAAAACTCAAAAAATGTTTCGTACATCCACTTTTACTACAGTAAAAACATGGCGGCCTCCATAGAGAGGACCACCCTAATGTATATTTACCCTGTAAATATTCATTAATGGGCTCATTTTAGGGTAATGGGAAAAAAATGTATTAGATGCTTTTAAGTTCATGAACATGTCAGTATCAAATTGTTTTGTAATATTCTTAGAAGTGAAGAAAATGGTAACTTTGTTCATTCCATCAGCTAACCCCTGTGACATGAGGGAATGTGTGCGTGACGTGGACCTCAACATCCCTCCATCAACTCTGCTTTTCACAACTGATGATGTCATCGCTGGGTCGACCACAAATAGCATCCCGTCACGCACACTACTGGGAATAGTTCATTCATCTACCGATCGGAGCACAACACAATATGTTCCATGTGAGTCTGAGGTCTCTCACTGTGCTTCATCTCTACTATTGAGTTGGCGAGTTTCCAGCAGAAAAAGAAACTTTGGCCATGTCTACTTCCTGGTCACGAGCACTTTCCTTCATTTCTCACAGGATAGTGATCATTCTTGGTTTTGTTCCCTTTAGAACCAACATCAGGACACTTTCAGAGAGTGTTTGTGTGCAGCGTTGACTAAATCAAATCAAACTTTCGCTCATCCCTCTGTGGGCTTGTCTTTTTTTTACCTGCTCACCGTGTCGCTTCACCTCATCATTACAGCAGGTTGGTGCACGGTGAAGTGGCTGCACACCCTGTGATTGTCTGTTTTGCATGTGTTCTCAATTAGTGCCAACAGCTGAGGCAGATGGAAACTGGTTACATAAAGCTGCTCTATTTCTTATTACACAAAATCAATAAGTGTGACCAATCATGCAGCAGGTTGGCCATGGTTGGTCCCGGCTGCATTGTTTTTCTAATAGTTTATGTTGTTGTTGTTTTTTTTATCATCAACCGTGTATTCTTTTTAGATATAGATTTATTACTTTCAGGCCTCACTGTGACACTTGTGCATTCAGTTTGCACTATAGTCAAAAATGTCAGAGCTGAAGAGTTAGCTCAGATCATGCACAATCAGCAGCACTGTGTATTCTCATTTTTTCCAGTGTAGAAGCAGCAGTAGTAGTAGCAGTTATAATAATAATAATACTGCTAATACTGCTAATAATGATAGTAATGCTATTACTAATAATAATGATAATGATGATGATGATGATGATGATGATGATAATAATAAAAAAAAATAAGAAGAAGAATAATAAAAATAATAATAAATATAATAATCATAAATGGTAAAGATAATACTATGGATAATAATGTTAATAATAATAATAATTAATAATAATAATAATGATAATGATACATGCATACACGCATTTTTATTGAAAGTAAGAAAGACAATTCTGAGAAAACATGTTTTTATGAATCTCAAAGTAAATGTAAATAAAGTATTTCTTTTTCCAAAAACAAATACCTCTTAATTTCACGTGTAGTTTTTGCCTTTCCCCAACTCTCCTTTACAATTACAACGTAACGTAGCACACAGGCTGATATTAATGCGCCTACCTGTTGGTCCCTGCAGTGCCAATCTGCCGCTTTCCTCTTGAAACAAGTCCCATGCGCGCACATGATGCGCACTTCCTCCTCTGCGTGAACTCTCCCCGCGGACTCACTCTGCTCTCTGGGTCTCTTCCCGTGCGGTGCCGTGAATTCTGCCATAACCCTCTGCTGCGACACTGAGCAACATAGCTGTCAAAGATGGACTTAAAAAAAAAAGGGGGGGGGGGGGAAAACACGTGCGTCAGGACACGCCCCCTATCACAACGGCAGCCAATGAGACGCTGCAGCGCCTGTCCCATGCTCTGCTTTACGTGTGTGAGAGGAGGATGAACATGAAAAGAGTTTATCTAAATTATCTTATCTATCTACTGCTCTCTCTCTCTCTCTCTCTCTCTCTCTCTCTCTCTCTCTCTCTCTCCCAACTTTGTGAAACCTGTCATTACGCCGAGTATACTCAGTGACCACACGGTGGCAGCGTAGAGCTGCAGAGGCCTCTGCCCTCTGTGCTGCACTGTCTTGCTGTCATTCAGGAGAGAAGAAGAACATCTGGACTCCAATGAGGACAACCAGGCTTTAATTTGATCCGACGTCTAAAATCACGGATCCAAAGAGACGCAGAACACATCAAAGTCAGACATGGATATTTACAACGCTATTTACACGGGCGCGCGTGAGCGGGAAGCTTTTTTCGCTACAGCATGGTCTGGTGCATCACCTCCTCGGTGATGTCATGATTCACCTGGCCCACGTGTCCGTCCCCCTTCAGGAGGGGACTGTGGGTCCGGCTGCCCCCTGCCGGACGCCCCTCCCTGTCGCGCTCCTCCGCGCTGACCGCCGGCACCGACGCCCAGGTGGTGACGTTGAACAGGGCGTAGTCCACCTTGTAGTGTCTCTTGCCCACGGTCAACATCTCCTCGAAGCGCTGACCCCAGCGGATGTCGGCGGGCGCGTAGGAGGTGCGCGTCTGGTGCAGCATCCCCGTGGAGTCTCCCGTGTAGGTGAAGGCCACCACCAGTTCAAAGTCGTCCCCCTGCAGCTCGTCGGGGCCCAGACCGTAGAGGGGGCTGCCGGGCACCAGCCGGTGAACGACGGTGGCGGGCGTGGCCAGGACCACGTCCCGGTTCTGGATGTCCAGGTCCCGATAGGACATGACGATCGACCCCTGTTGCCGCGTGGCGTAGCGGACCAGCTGGGCCGTGACCACGCCCTCCAGGATGTGGTTGCCCCTGAAGTCCCCGAGGCGCCAGGACAGACACATCACCCCGTCCCGCAGGTTGACGACGGCGCAGCTGCTGAAACCCACCGTCTGGGCCCGCTTGCGCGCCGACGCCATCTTGGCCACGACGGCGCCGATCACGACGGTGTCCAGGAGGCAGCTGAACACGCTGTGCAGCGTCAGGACCGCCACGGCCACCAGGCAGTTCTCGCTCATGCCCCTGAAGCCGTAGCCGATGGTGGCCTGGGTCTCCATGGAGAAGAGGAAGGCGGCGGTGAAGCCGCGCACGTTGTACACGCACGGCTCGGCGCCGTCCGCGCCGCCCACGTCGCCGTTCACCACCGCGATGAGCCAGTAGCACAGGCCGAAGAAGAGCCAGGAGAGGATGTAGGAGAGGGAGAACACGAGGAGCATCACCCTCCAGCGGATCTCCACCAGGGTGGTGAAGAAGTCCATCAGGTACAGGCCCCAGTCGCCGGGGGCCTTCTGGAACTCCACCGGGAACCGGCCATCTCTCTGCATGTACTGGAGCCGCTTGCCCCCCTTCCCATGGTGCCTCATCAGCGTGTGCACGGTGGTGCGGTTGGTGTCAATGACGACCTGTTCGCTTGGCTCCGAAGCCATTGTCGCCTCTCGTCTGCAGGGGGGGGGGGGGGGGGGGGGTGGGAAATGAAAGGGGGGGGGGATGGGAAATGAAAGGTTTTGATTTGTGGGCCCTGGCGAACAACATCTCATTCATCACAAGTGGAAAATGCAAACGTCTCGAAAGTCGCCCGAGTCCTTCCTGTTTGAGGTCAGTCCGCACCTCAGCGACTCCCGGTAACCCGAGCAGCGCCCAGAACCGGCTGTGAAAAATGTCAACCAAGAGTTGGCACCGGTTTCTTCCTGGTTGGTTATTCGCCGCGGGCTCCGTTACAGTCCTGGACGGCGTCCAGAGCATCATTCACATTCCATTGTCCATATAAAACACCTGCGGCTCCTCTTGACGCCTTTTACTGGCAGGCTGCACCCGTCGGTGCTGGGTCGGTGTAAACCGCCCCCATCAAGTCGTATCTATGCCGCAAGCGGGTCAATGTGCCCACAAGCACTTCCTCGTGATTTGTCAGCGCGAATTTATACGCAAAGTGGTCACTTTATTAGGCACGCCTCTGCACTCTCACACAACCAACATCAGCTGTGAAGGTCATTTTTACATTTATTTCCGTAATGACAGGATTTGAATGAATGAATGAATCAAACTCTATTCTAGACACGTGGAAAGAAACCAACAAGAGGGGACAGAGGGTAAATGTTTTCAACAGACAGGCGAAACAAAATGATAACAGGTTCCACATTATTTTCCAACGCTGCCGTTTGAATCCAAATGCATTTTTTTTGATCATTATTATTACATGGTTGATTTTAAACATGAAAATCCTCCTGTGTTAACGAGCGACCCCTCGAAAGACCTGGAACACCTATACTTTGCTGTTGTGGGTCAGTGCAGCGAAAACTGCTCAATTTCCCCTTAATCTCAGATTAAGACATAACAGGACCGGGATTAGGTGGTTGAATTACACAGACGAATGGCAGGTAAGCAAGGGAATGACTTTGATACATATATCCACGATCATGCATCGTAGTACAGAGGTGTTCATGTAATCAAGGTTTTTTAACTCCACCCGTTCTCAGAGAGGCTGTTCTCTTTGATGAAGTGGAACCAGAGTGAAGATATGAATCTATTTTTACCCCAATGGAGGTAAATTATTATCCCCTTCACCCTCTTATGTCACCGCGCCCGTCAAACTTTAACCACACACCACCTTCTCTCCAATGACACGTAAAAAATACAACCGTCGTGGCTTTTCTTTTCCTACCTCCCTTACCCCTCAGTAATCTGTGTCCCGCCGAGATTATCGCTGATGAAAGGTCTGCGATCCCCTTTATTTATCAGTGGCAGCGTCGCGAAAAGGAAATGTGACTCATAAGGGGCGGCTCATGCCGTGTGCTTCCTGGCCAGCAGTCGGTGCGACGGCTATCTGGACTCTTTATTGCTTCATTGAGCCCCCGCAGAACACGGAGCCGATGTTAATCTCAGTTTTATGATACATGGCTCTAATTTTACACCTGTGGTGCAACTGGAAGTGTCTTTATGTGCACGGTGTTATTTTCCGATAGTCCCGGGTTGTTATTGTTGTTGTCGGAGCGAGTGAAATTTTATTGCAGTGAGAGTGAGTGAGTCAAACTGGATGTGAAGTAAGACGCTGGAAATCTGCAACGTGATGCATGAAACTGGGATTTTTCTAAAGGTGCATTTAGCAATTTTTTGAGTGTTCGATTCGTGAACAGACTGCTGGAAAACTCAAAACTCTGAGGTATTATTCCTCATGGTACTTTATTGTTTATTTTAGCCTGTTGGTCTGCTGTGAGGTGGGGTGATTCCGCTCAGTGAGATGCGTCAGCTTGCAGAGCCTAAGATCCCACATTGTCATGGAGTCTTTAGCAGGGTAGCTCTTCACCAGTGTATCAGCATGTACACAAGGCCCCGAATGGCAACTGCCACCTGGTTAACGCCCATTCTTCCCCTGCCACCGGTGTCGCTATAAACAACCATTTTTAAATGTACCCTCATGCTCCTTTAACTTCATTTCAAGGTTAGGAACCAATGAGATGACAATAATAATAATGATAACAATAATAATAATTAATAGTAATAATAACAATAACAATAATAATAATAATAATACATTTTAATTATAATGCACTCTTTGTTGCAAGATTCTCAAAGTACTACTGAGAAGCAATCGAATGGTTACTCTTTTCGAATGACTTTACTGTTGATTGTCCTGCAGCAGCAATGTCACAGAAGTTGCCCACAACTTTCGACTAACGTGTGGATTAACTATAGTTGACATTCACATGTGATGACCTGGTGAATATTTGACTTCTAAGTGTCACAGTTTTGAAGCGGCCTGGTTTCATTATGGGTAATTACAGGGACAACGACAGGTCACTGGGGTCCTGCCCACCCAAGCACACAACCAGCCAACCAGCAGCACCGTCACAAAACAAGCAGGAGGAAATACATACACTTTTATATACATGCACATCTATTCATTTCAGATCATTTTTGTTTAAAAAATGATACAATCTAATTGCCTTGTCTCTGTCTTCTCCTCTCCTCTTTTCCTTCTATTCATCTATGTTTATATTTGATCAATATAATTAATAGTATATCATTGTCCTTCACTTCTAATTGATTCTATGAGCAGCTGCATTGTCAGCACACCCCTGTCTTCGGAAAGCGCATTAGCTTTCTAAGCTCAGTTTGAAATCAGATCACAAATGACCTCGTAGCCTGTGTGGGTGCACACTGATTATCTACATATCCGTGACAATTTATTGAATTATTCATTTAGACTTTTAAAAATGCATTTAAGAAAACACTGTGATCACATGACACCACGTATCCAGGTCCTTCTAAATACTCAACTTAATTTCTTAAAGTCTCGAATCGAATATTCTCTTAACAAAAAAGTAAGAGTCAAGTTTCACGTCAAAATATATCATTCACTTTTTTTTCTCATTTTGACAAAAATCGAAAAGAACATTATTCATTATTTGTACAAGACACTTATTTTGAATATTTGAATTATACATAACGAAGCAAAGACTTCAATGTTCCACTTACTCTCAGAGCAGAGGTGAGAGAACATCAGGTGTCTCTTGAGTCCATCAGCTGTTCCAGGCTTCTGCAGACAGAGTCACCTCCACCTGGGGTTGGCTGCAGTGTCTGGAGGGGCGGGTTGTTCTGGTCCTGAGGCAAAGTCTCATTCTCCCCTGATACCACAGCAATCACCTCAGTCTGAAACCCTATTGGACGACCTGCACGAATTTATGAGCCATGGAAGTTTTCAGTCCTTTCGAAAACAACCTGTTCAGCAGGTTTTATGACTCATTTTCCTTTGGATTTTTTTCCCCCCCTCATCTGATGGGACAGAGTTTAACCTTTGATCCGGCTCATTGATCCGGAATTGTCTTATATTGTCTCACTTGTCCTCAGCTCGTCCCTGATAAGACGAGAAAGATCAGAGCCGCAGCGACGTGACACACTGAGTTTTATTACGGCCATAAGAGCATCCTTTTCTCCAGGAGGTCAACAACACAACCACAACAAGCAGCACCCCCCCCCCCCCCCCCCCCCCCCCCCCCCCCCCCCCCTTCCAGTTCAAGACGGATTGGGTTTTGACGTATTGGACAAGTGAAGACGGAGATAAGACACATTCCTCTCACAGATAACCTGGGCACAACAGTTCATCAGCAGCTGTGTAATGAGTAAGCCAGAGGACAGACGGACAGGAAGTCGTCCTACTTTCTCGACAACAGTGAAGGTGACGTTGATTTGACATGTTTAAGACATGACACAGCAACGTTGTGACTTAAAGGTGAAGGGGGTCAGACCCCCCCCCCCCCCCCCCCCCCCCCCCACACCCACACACACACACCCCACACCCCCATTTTAAATGTGAGAAAAATAAAAAAAATAAAAAGATTATATTTGTATGTGTTCACACGAATGTGTGAATTGTTGTTTTAATCACCTTTGAATAAGCCCTTTATCTTTAGAGCAGGAGCGGCTCCTCTCTACAGACGCCGCCATGTTGGACCACCATGTTTTTACAGTGGCCCAGAATGGAAAAAAACTGAACCGCTGTTGAGCTTCAGTCAAACTTCAGGTAAACATAGGTTCAACTACATACAGGCATGTGTGTGTGTGTGTGTGCATGTGTGTGTGTGCGTATGCATGTATATATAATATATATGTATAAGTTATGATTTATATATATAGGCTTGTTTTTCCATTAAAACTATATAACTATTTTATGCTATACATATATATACACACATATATACCGGTATATACTCACACACTCATTTATTTTTGTGGGTATATATATCTATATATATACATATTTCTATGTATATAGCTGTTCAATAGTTTCAATGGAAAAACATAAAAACATGAATATAGTAATGATATAAGAGAAGTGCAGAGTCCGTATGGTGCCAGTGTAATGATCGTTATTCTTCTCAGCATTACATAACATTGCATGTGAGGCCGTCTGTGTACATGGCGTCTTTTAGCTGTGTCAATGGCCATTCTGTAAAGCCCCCCCCCCCCCCCCCCCCCCCACCCCCCCCCCCCACCCCCCCAATGCCAGTCTCCAGTCTTTGTCCTGCACGCAGCACTGACAGCTCCCCAGGTCTTTCAGGTCTAAGTCACGTCTCCATTATGGTCCTCCCCCCGTCCCTCTGGTCGCCGCCATTTAAAAAAGCAGCTGCAGGTCTGCAGCCAGGTAAACACACATACACACACACACACACACACACACACACACACACACACAGGGAGTGAGTCCACTTTTGTCCCGACTGTTTGCACAGGATCGCTGAACGCGCGGGGGTAATTAATGACACCAGGGTATTCTTACGCACTATTGTGGGCCCTTTACTTTGTTGTGTTGTATTATGTGGTGGACTGGTCACGCATGGTGCTATTTAAATGTCATGTCGGGATGAGAGGAGGGGAGACGTTGGACCATCAGTCATCCTGCAGTCACCTGTGAAGTCTGGCCCCTGCACCGATGCTGCCGGAGACCTCATCCTTTGTTACCCAGGCTCTGGGCCGGGCGGCCTTCATGCTGGTCTTTCTGTCAGCTGGTGGGTCTCCAACTTTCCCTCATGCTTTTACATGGTATGTTTCTTTCTGATTGCTCGCAAACTTTATTTTTTTCTCGTATTCCAGGATGTGGAGATGCCAAAACCTGCACGAGCCGCAGGTGTCTGGCTGAAATGTTGATTAATAAGAACTTTTCATCCCAGCCGCAGTATCAAAACTGCACCCGGATGATACTGGTGCCTTTGATAGAATACCAGACTCTGTCAGTGGTGAGTGGTTCATGTATTTCACGTGCAGCCGACCAAGGAACTACTCTGATCTCTGTGCGTTTGATCTATTGTTTTGACCAGTGATGCTACATAACTGCATATTTACATTTTTTTTTTTGAACAGGATACAAAGAATCTCCGTCTGATCAGTCGTCTGCAAGCGACAATCGTAAGATTCAACGACGTTTTGACAAAAGGAGGCAAACGCATGTTCATGATGTCGACTTTTTTATTTTTCATATTCTAACCCTCAGGTCTGGGCAGACCCCGAGTTAAAATGGGACACGAATGTTTACCCGTACGACCAAGTGGTGCTGCCAGTGAGTAAGATCTGGACCCCAGAGCTGCATGTAACCAACGGGTGAGTCTCTTTTTTCAATGATATGAATGTATCTGTTCGTACATGTTGAATTGTGCTGCAGTGGCTCAGGGGGCAGAGTGGTCGCCCTCGCACGAAACGGTCATAGTTCAATCCCTGTCTTCAAAAAAAAATAAAAATCCCCATTCTGCATGTTGTAGTATCTTCAGGCAAGATGCTGAACCTCAAACTGGGCGCTAATCTCAGAGAAATGTACTGTACATAAAGGTTGTTCAAAATGTTCTCAGCCCCAACACAGAAACGATGGGCGTTAATGGACGTTGCTGTCGTATGAAGCCGAGGTGTATCTGCATGAAAAGGGGACAGTAAATCTGCAAAAACGTATCAGTCAAGACACTTAGTGGTGAATAGAAGAGAATTCTCTCAAATGTGATGTTCACTGGGTGAGGCTGAGAACTTTTTGAACCACCCTTCTAGACACACCGTTCTAGCAAAAACCAGACGAATTACAATACTGCGTGAATACAGGCAGTCGGGTTGTTCACTCATCGTCCGGAGTGTCTCCTGTGTAGAATCCTAACCACCATGCAGCACAGCTCCCGAGACCTGCTGGCGTACAGCAACGGCACCGTCAGACACGGGGTCATCCTCAACGCCGAAGTCAACTGCGAGGTCAATCTGTTCAACTATCCTTTCGCCGCCGACGACTGCCCCGTCGCCATCCAGACCTGGTCCATCGACGGTGAGACCCAAAAACCTCCACCGCACACCGAGGCTTTGGGTTTCTCTACACCTCATGCGAAGCGGTGAAAATGTTGAATGATCAACTGTGTTTGGTGCAGGATGTGGCACGGAGCTGGTGCTGGGCCAATTGAGGATGGTTGACAGCACCCACGGAGACTGGCAGACGCAGGCCGTGTCCTTCCACAAGCAGAGGGACGACCGTAACTACATCATGGTGCGTTCATGAGGGAGCGGAACGGGGGAGTCATCCTTTGTTGAGTTGATTCCATGCACACGCTCTCAGTGACAGTGGCGCCGTAGCAACTGTTCGGGAAAAGGATATGCTGACTCGGCAATATGTCCATCCGCAGGATTCATACACAGCGGGATTATATGAAAATATGCTTCATATGGCCACCTTTAAAGGTACATTATGTAGATTATAGGGGATCCATCAGCGGGTGTCAGGTCAGGTCATTTTCAACCGCTTATCTGAGAGCTGGGTCGCGGGATTATTATTATTGTTATTATTATTATTACTATTACTATTATTATTATCATCATTATCATTATTGATTTTATTTGGATCCAAACCAAGCCGCACAAACTCATAAATATCAGTCCAATAAGAATGACAAAATTAACTTCATTTTCATCCAGAGTAATAGGATTCATGAGTTATCCAAAAAAAATAATAATTGCAATATAAAAACAAAAACAGAAAAAAACATAATTTCCTGATACATGTCACATCACTTCAGTTGTTTCCGTCTTGTCTGGATCCCAAACAAAAAGTGACTGAACGTAATCTCCTTTAACGACGTGTTGAATGCGATGATGACATCGTGTCCTCCACCCTCCTCAGGTGTCGCTGATCATCAAACCCACCAACCCCTTCATCACCCTGCAGCTGCCCTCCATCCTCATCGTCCTGGCCGACATGGTCAGCTTCGCCCTGCCGCTGGGAGGCGGCGAACGCAACTCCTTCAAGGTCACACTGGTGCTCAGCTTCACCATGTTCCTCATCATCCTCAACGACAAGCTCCCCGGAGACAGCCAGTGCAGCCCCATCATGCGTCAGTCACTGTTTTATATACATATATATATAAATATACACACACACACACACACACACACACTTGTATATGAGAACACAATCAGATCTGTAACTGTGCTGCAGGAGTTCACTTCTGTATTTGCCTGGTGCTGCTGGTGTTGAGCATGCTGGTCTCCCTGGTGCTGACTCGGGTGGCCAAAGATGGCGGCTTCATTTTCTGCTGCTGTCCCAAACGTCCGGGCTCCAACAAAAAAGAGGTCCAGGGGGACAACGAGGATGAAGGTGAGGGACAACATGTCTATGTTAAAAGTGTTAAAGTTACAGCGGGGAGGGTTTGGTGGTAGCATGCCTCACCCTTTCCTTCAAAGTAGGAGAACCAATGGCCGCCTTCACTTGCCATTAACAGTAAAAAAAGGAATTAAAAAAGGTGTTGTTTTTTTTTACCTTTTATAATTCCCTTTTGAATTTGAAAATTATCTTTGAAACTCTGTCTAACCCTTTCTGCCATTTCCATGCCTCCAGAGCTCAAAGTCGACATCAGCGTGGTTCAGCTGAGCGGCTCAGAGGAGTCCAACAAACTGCTGAGGCAGGTGGTGAACTTTCTGCACGTGCTTGAGTCCAACGAGACGGAGAGTGAGAGACGTCAGTCCATCGCCAACACGTTGGACCAGACCTTCTTCTGGCTCTACTTCATCTTAGGCACTGTTTACTTTTGTGGCATGACTTGCGTGATGGTGAGGTTCAAATGTACAGTTAACCATTTTGATTTCTGGTACTAACGCGACACTGGCCTCTTTAATGTGCGTTTTTATTTAGATCTGAAAAACTCAAAAACAAATATGCTCCTTTAGGAAATATCACATGTATGAGATACATGGTGACGCCAAATGAAATGATGTGGTGGAAGCAGAGTTTGCTCAATACTGATGTTGCTTTATTGCCACCTAGTGGTTGAGGATTTAACAGCAACTCTCACACCTGTGAGTCAAAGCCACAGCTGTACATCAATCTAGCAAAATAGAGCTGTTCACGATCATTGTAAAATGAATGCAGTTGCAAAAAATAGATACAATTGAAATCATGTTGTTGCTGTACGTTTTCAGCAGCGATTCAATAATGGAATTATGAAATTATAAAAACAAGTTGATCTGATTTTGAAATATAGATTTATTCAAAATATCACATTGGTAGATATTATATATTTTATATATATAAAATAATGGATCTATTTTGTGTCATTTGTAAAACCCAGACAAATAAACATTTCATGTGCGAAAAAGGTAACACTTTTCCCTGCAGTAACCTTACACAGTTACACTAACGCCTCATAAAAATATAAAAATCATAGTAATATCCACAACCTAGGTTTGATTAGCACCGACTTACAAAAGAGAATCTCCATTTTAATCTTCCCTATACTTTATACTTGTCTCTGGATTAACGCTAGTATGTATGTTTCATGACTGCCATGAGGCATCATAGATAATGTTAGAATAAAAAGGATTGTAATTGTTCCACAAACGAGACCATATTTTCAGTGGCACTTATAAAAACAGTGCGCAATTATTCCAGAATTCTGATTGAATAAATCCAGAGGAAATGACATGCACAAGCTCCGTTGACCCTCAGAAGACACCAGCCACCTTTTTAAACAGGAAACGATTCAATAAAACGCCTTCATCCAGTTTCTTCTTCATTGCACCACATGTGGTCAAGATGTCCTCCTGAAGCTCATGGTTCCTCTCTCATCTTCATTGTCTTTGGCGAAAAAATGATTCATAATTATCACATAAAGATTTGATTGGACAACATTCGGAGGAAAAGGCTGGGGATCATAATTCACATACCTGTTTTAAAATCTGGACACTCAGGTAGTTCTTTGCCAGGTTTCTCAGGTTGGATTTTCCACCCACTTTGCACCTGACGTAACCGTACAGGTTGGCCCACTGTAGAACCACTGCCATCATCACAACAACCTGTGGAGCCAAACAGACATGACATCAACAAAATACCTGTGCAGTCAGTTGGACTGAAAAGTAAAAGAAAAGAGACTCTGAACTGACCAGCCACTTAACGTGAAAGGAGATGAGGGCACTGAAAATCAGAAGGATCCAGATGACAGGAAACACGATGAGTCCGAGCCAGAAGATCCGCGAATCCGCACTGGATGTTTTGTCCACACGGTCTGTCTGTTCATAAGCAAAGAGAATATTTACCTCTATTTACCAGGATCACTATTACCACACAGACCGCCCAGTGTGTTTGCCCATGTAATGATGTTTGATTGTAGGAGGGGGGGGGCACAATGGAGCTGGTTCATTATCTTGTGTTTTCAATCGTGCAGCAGCACAGCTGAAAAAGGCTCCGTGCAAACACCAGTGCCCTCTTCTGCTCACCTTCCTGGACTCAAACACCCAGTGGCTGACTCCGTCTTTATCCACTTGATTCCACCAGCGCAGGCCCACCAGCAACCTGCCAGATACATTCTGAACAACGATAGCGTCATCATTAACAAGCACGCAGAAAAGAACACAAAGGCCAAACGCGCTCCATTCATCCTTGGTCATGGAGAAACAACAATATAGAGGGGCATGTTGTTTGTTGATTAATCATAGGAATTGTGCACACCTGGAACAATCACACAAGGTTAACTAACACATCGGTCTAATCCAATTTCAAAGTATACAAGCATAGGACTAGGTGACATCTAATGGTGAAGTGGTGTGTAGCAGCTCAATGCCACTAAGCTCACCCCTCCATTCCAAGCATGAGGGAAAACCTATGGTGGCCTTCTTAAAACACATAATATGTTTACTGCATTTCCATGCTATTATGAATTACAACCTTCCAGAAGGAGGACTCTCGCCTTAAGCTCATTTCATTTCGTTTGTGCAAATGAAACTTCAGAAAGCGATATGATATCAAATAAGGCTAATGACAAGACAACCCTGGATGTTCACCTTAACAGTCCAGAAGTCACATGACAGCAGGAGGATGATGGCGACCGTACACACGATGAAGCTGCCGTTGTTGACGCCACACAGCAAGTAGACCAAAATGGCACTTGCTCGGAAGAAGACGTGGAAGAAGGAAGCCACGGGATGCCTGGGAACGCAGAGTGTCACTTGAGTTTTATCAGTTGAAGGTAAAACGCAAAAATACTTACGTAACAGTTCACTGTAAGGTCTCACTTTATTTTAGATGATGTGGATTTGTCATGGTCGAAATCTTCCCCGAACAGAGGCGCTTCCTGCGAGTCCTGAGAACACAGCAATTAATAGCAAGTCGAGGCTAATGCTAACTAACAAAGCTATCCTGTTCACCTTGCTTAATATGTGATTTATCTGGTAATGTCGCAAATATTTAGGTCCCTACATGTTTCCAAAAAATATGTGCACCGTTTACGAACAATTGGTCTCGAATGAATTTGTCTTCAAATCGAACTTTAACTCACTTACCTGCCTCTGCATTTTGAATTCCACAGTTTAGGATCGACTTCCTGGTGACGTGGTTGTAAACAAACCCTTGTGCTCAGGACCCCCAGGTGAGTGTGGCCTGGAAAGTGCCTGACTCAAAGGTGAGTTCACGCCACACTCCGTTGCCTGTGATTTAGTTGTTGTTACTTATCTGAGCCGTTCGCATTGTTTCACACTCTTGGATGAAATGTTTGTTTCGCAGTGTTTTATTAGTTCATTCTTTTATTCAAAGAACAAATGGATTAATTTTATAAAACTCACAAAATCTAAAGTATAATTGCTTGAAAATAGTGAAACTGTGTGTACGTCAAAGAGAAATTACATTTCTATGAAGTCCTTTTATCAAATGTTTTAAAGATATTTAAATGGGTCTTTGGAGTAGCTTCCAGAAGCTCTTTATTATTATCATTATAATTATAATTATTATTATCATTGGTGTTATTTTTCTTGTTGTGAAAATACTACAAATCATATTTTTTCATGTCATTAAGCTGCCTTTATTTTGTGCATGGACAGTGTGGAGAATTAAATTGTACAAGATCAGTCTCTTAAAATCACATGAGTACATTTATATAGTCACATACATCGGATATACAAAGTAACATAACCAGTAACATGTAACGGAAGATACTTGTCAGTCAATACATCTACTTTACCGACAAAAGTGCGAGAAACAATGGAGCTTCACGGCAACAAAGTACGGCTACAAATTGTGCAAAAGAGTCATATATATATATATATATGTGTGTGTGTGTATATAATATATATATGTGTATATATTTATATACGCTCCACACCATCAGCCCACTTGCGGTGCTACGAGGTCAGAAAAACCTCAAACAGGCTGGCGACAGAATGCATGCGGTAAAAGATGCCAAAGGGAAGTCCCACATTGACCACGGCCGCCCACATGTTGAAGTTGTAGAATTCCGTTTCGGTGTCGTGGTCGAACTGGGGACGAGCTCCGAACGCCGGCATGATCCACAGCTGTGAGAGGAAGAGACGAGACAACAGGTTAGAGTCTCAGCTAAACGTTCCCGGTGAATCTGTTGCAGAGAGAGAGAACAGAAGACTCACTATTATATTTCCCATCAGCAGAAACATGCAGACCTCCTTCAACACCCGCCTCCTCCATGACAGTCGGTGCCTATGCTCCACCGTGTGGCTGTGCAGGCCGTGCTCTCCGGGCATCGGACCGGCCTTTTTCTCCACCTCTATCCCCGACTGTTCAAGGCTACTGAGCTCTTTGCCCGGCTGCAGCACATAGGGGTTCGAAACCACGGTGGCCGTGTGCACCTCGTGGAAGGGCTCCCGGTGTAGCCCTTCGATTATGAAAAGGTTCTGCAGGCCGAGCTGGATCACCATCAGGATGGCCCAGGCCAGGTTCAGCCCGTTCAGCTTGCCCTTAGCCCCGGTTCCCACCATGGCGACGATCGTGAAGTAGCTGATGATGAACTGTCCCAGCGAGGCGCCCACCAGCAGGCCCACGTCGAGGCTGCGCGTGGGGTTTTTGTCAGACATGTGCTCCCTGTGCTCGACCCTGTAGACGGCGCAGCCGATCACCGTGGCGATGGACATCAAGGTCACGATGACGATGTTCATGATGAAGTGCATCATGACGGCCTTGTCCTTTTCGTCGCCGTTGCCGTCCCTCTTCATTTCCATCTCGTACGCGATGAAGGTCGCCAGGCCCGCCACGACCAACAGAACCCCCGTCACGGGGCCGAGGAATATGTCCCTCAGGCTGAACTGGATTTTATGGTGGCCGTGGTCGTCCGCCACCCGGCTCACGTTTTTCCACATCACGTAGGCCATGGCAGAGGCGAAGAGGCTGTACTCGATGTTGAATGGGTACAGGTAGTAGTAGGCCTCCTTGAAGATGCTGCACGACGTGTGGCTGCACTTGCACTTGCTGTCTCCGTAACTCGCTGTGAGAGACCACGCAGACGTAAGAGGAGGGTTACGTTGCTGAATGTATCTCATTATCTACGTCAAGAAAACATTGTTATCTGCAGCTATTGTCACCTCTAGCTATGTACCGGTTCCGTCCCATGAGCTTGGTGTCGTTGTCTGGATAATCATCGGGGACGGTTGTCTGGTGGAGAGACTCCTCAGTGACTGCCGACATCCACACTACCAGGTTGGTGGAGAGGGTGAGCATTAGCCCACAGCTGAAAAGAAGATGAGACAAACATGAGGAAACAATGGTCGGATAACAGCAGCAACAAACATGATCTGACTTTCCGGGTCATTCTATCCCATAATATCAGCGATACTTGGATTTGAGTAAGGGTATGGCAGAAAGAGTATGGGAGGCTTTTGGGTTTATTTGGCACGTTTGCCTGTTCTGAGAGATGTGAGGGGAGATAAAGGTGGAACATGCCCTACAGGGCCACAGCTACACGAGGGGCCGGATCTGCCTGTTGCACCAGAACTTTGAGCCTATATTGAATAAACCCTAAGCCAATCTTGATGATTGAGAAATCATTGAACTCACAATTCAGGAAATGTGAAAATAGAAGAACCTTTAGAGTTTATATATGTGTATATATATCTGCCAGGTCCAACAATTCAATATGAAATAACATTGAAATTCACTCAATCCAAATTCTTCATACTGATTTGCATACACTAAGTTAGTGTACACACTAAGTTTCGTAGTAATAAATCCTCATCTTTTTGTACAAGATAGAAGACGAATGTATTCACCATTTTTTTCCCAGATATTTAATTATTGAACACATTGTTAGGTCTTGAAATAGAGATTTTTTTTTTGCAAGGAAATAACCTTCATGGTGTAGCATGTAGAATGTGTGGGCTAGTGTTTGTATAAACACACCAGTCAAACGTGGCCACGCCTCCGCTGCCCAACCACAGTGATAAAACTTGGTATGTATGCAGCAAACAAACAAAATTTAGCCTTTTAAATATGCACAATATCCGAGACATGATAAGTAGATGGAGAAGATAGTTTTGCATGTTCCTTCAAAGAAAACACAAGAATAGCTCACCGTGTTAAATTCCTCTGCAGCTGCACACAGTCCTTTGCATGGACCCACAAGAAGTACGTCTGCAAACAGAGTTCACAATTTTCTTGTTACTTTAAAGATGCACATCTCAAAGTCACCACGGTAACATCCCGGCATCTCTTTTACCTGCACAAGTATGAAAACCAGCTGCACCACAGGGAAGGCAACCTTGACCGCCGAGTCGCAGTGCAGGTAGCCCACGTAGCTGGCTATCTTGAAGATGTCCATGATGATACTGAGGAGACCGAACAGCACCAGTCCCCCTGCAAGAGAGACGGACACATTGGATTCAGGAAAAACCATCCAGAGTCGCTTGAACTTAATTCTGAAGCACACGGGCTGCTATTTACCCCTGAGCCAAACCGGTCCCGCGTGAGCGTCCTGGGAGCCGACGGCGTTCTCCGTCTTGGTCGCGTAGATGCAGTGAAAGATCATCCAAACGGAGGTGAGGATGAGGAGGAGGATGAGGTAAATCTGGAGATGTGACGTTTTGATGTTGACGTCGTCGCTGGCCATGCCACTGGCCAGGGCACATCCCAGGATCAGGACGTTGACGCAGATGACCCCAGACAGCATCCATCCCCAGTTGCGGCCCCTCTCCCTCCCGATCACGCTGGACAGGATGTGCCGGACGGGTTGGCGGATCTCGGCCGCCGGGCTCGGGATGTTGATGTTGTTGGAGAGGTGGTCCTCCTCCGTCTCCTGGTCTTTGGCCGTCATCCTGCATGGTTCACAGGGAGTGCCATCGGTCAAACAGTGGCAGGGAATGCCGGTGTTCAAACACATGTTTCCTCTCCTTCAGGATCAAGTCACAAATGAGAGTTGTCTTTTAGTTGTTGTCGCATCTGGCTGCTTGCAGAGCATTACAGGTTTTACAAGTACACCCACTCACTGCCTCCCTCTAAAGGCAGAGCCCGCCCAGGTGAAACTACTCTATGGGCAAAGAAATCAGCATAATTGTCACCCTGTTACCGCTACACAAAAGAGCAGTTTGAAATGAACACATGGGATTTAATTTTGTCCTGACTCTTGTTTTGGAAAGTGCGAGTTGTCAACACTGCTGCTGTTTATGAAGATTAACTGTGCTAGTTTGTTGGTAGGGCTGCCTCTCCATTTCTGTCAAAATGCAGGAATAATGTACATGTGAGGCAACCGATATGTTCTGTCATCATTTGCCAAGATTCAGCGGTTCAACAAAGCAGTGACCTTTTTGTGAGAGAAAGAATAGGTTTCAGGATACCTGTAAGCCTACCTGCTGTAGTCTGATCCTGGAGACAGTCTGAATCCACACGCCTTTTTATAGGCGTCCAAAAAGAGAGCGGTTTACTGTACAAGTCATAAATGTCAATAAATCTGTTATGTACAACATGTTATCACCAAACACAACGTGTTTTGCACAAAATACTCACTTAAAGTTCAAAAGATGTTTCTAGCGAAAACGTTTTTTTTTTTTTTTTTTCCAATTCCCAAATACGAGGAACCGGTTTATTTCCAGCTAACCAGCACTTCTTTTGATTTGGGACCAATAGATGGTTAATGTCAGTCACTTTGAAATGAGTCTGAGCCGACCTGTCCAAAGTAGATGTAATATTTATTTGTCGGCAGTCACCTTTCTTTTTGTTCTGCGTATTTATTGATATAACATTTGACGGCCTGTGCTGTGTTTATTAAACTGACGCCCCTGAGGTACCTGTGGGAGCTGTCAGAGGATCCAAAAAAGTAATCCAAATTCCTTTGAAAGGCAAAGCAGGGGCTATTTGCTCAATGGTGTCTTTTACATGAGTGCCTGAAGGAAATACTTTCAGCTCATGAATGAGTGTCTGCCACTAGAATGCTCCAGACACTGTATGTGCCCTTTGTCTCAGTCCGGGGGACACTGGTGAAGACCCCGGTCCCTGAGCCCCTGCCTTATATATTCCTCCCCTTTTTTTGCGTCATTGCTTGAATACAATTTCCACTCAGGTGGGGCCTGACAGCTGAGGTGCTCTTCCTTGTTGCAACACTCCATCTTGAAATCGCTCCATGTCCTCACAGCGAATGTTCCCAGAAACACACACAGTTCAACATGAGAACAATAGTTTATTGAACAGGCCATGGAAAACCCAATGACACACGAGTGCACCTCCGCTTTTGTCAATCAGAGTTGCACAAGTTTACGACCTCAGATTTCAGCGAAGCTCATTGGCTCTGAAAGGAAGTCATAGATTTATAGCCTCGGTGCATGGATGGTTTTCTTCTTCCTTCTTCATTTAAGGAAGTGTGACAAGCTTTTTCCATATATTATGATGTTTACTGAATAATGTAAACAAGTGACCATATGAGTTGTGATACCTATGAGATCATACCCTGCACGTGCAGGCAATGACATCATTGAGTATACTTATAGAAATTGAATTTCAATCTTACACAACGCACTGTTACACACACTGACTTTGATATAAAGAGGAGATCATAAACATTTGAATTCATGTCCCAGAATGGATCTTATAGGGCCAGATATAGCTAGCTCTAAAAACCTACGCTATTAAAGGTGCAGTGTGTAAGGTTTGGTGACACCTGGAGGTGAAGCTGCATGTTGTATCCATCACTTCACCCTCACCCTTCTGAACATGCAGGAGAACCTGTGGTCGACTTCAGTTCTCAAAAAAACTGAAAAGATGTTTAGTACGTCCACTTTTACTACTGTAAAAACATGGCGGCCCCCATAGAGAGAACCCGCTCCACATGGAAATATTTACATTCATGGGTTCATTTAAGGATAATGGGAAAATAATAAATTCAAGTGATTATAAATTCATGAAAATGTTAGTATGTACTTGTTTTGTAATATAAAAAATTCAATAAAATGAAACCAAATATAGTAGAATAAAAGTAGTAGTAGAATAAAATAATGATAAAATAAACACAATTAATGTCATTCTTTACACTCCATCTCTGCAAATAACAACGAGTTCCCTTTGATGTCGGTTCTGTAGGATTGGGGGCCAGAGAGGACCCCCTCGGCCACCGGGGGCACTGTACGACGCACATCGCGTCCCGCTGCCTCCCTGGATACCAGCGACGCTCTCCGCCTGTGACTCCTCCGCGGAGCAGAGGAGTGAAGAAGCGGCGGGGACCGAAATGGAACTACAGCCGGTCCGCCCTCACCACACGGCCGCATGAAGACGACGGCGACGACGGCGACGGTGGAGGTGGAGGTGGTGGTTGAGATGTTGATGAAGCGGAAAGTAGTCGAGCTGGGCGGATTGACTCTGCGCCATGAATGACAGGTACCACAAGGCGGCCCGGGACGGCTACCTGGACCTGCTGAAGGAGGCGACGCGGAAGGATCTGAACGCGCCGGACGAAGATGGCATGACGCCGACCCTATGGGCTGCGTTCCACGGCAACTTGGAGGCCCTGCGGCTCATCGTGGCCAGAGGGTGGGTACTATAGAGAGAGTACATGACGTGTGTGTGTGTGTGTGTGTGTGTGTGTGTGTGTGTGTGTGTGTGTGTGTGTGTGTGTGTGTGTGTGTGTGTGTGTGTGTGTGTGTGTGTGTCTCCGCGTATTTTGACCATCTGAGTCCTGGCCACATTCCCAAGTATGAAATAAGGAATTTAATAAGGGTATGGAACTGGGCCAATGATGACAGACAATAAGGGTAATTGTTATTTTTGGGACGTTTGACCCACAGAGCTGGACATACTGGCGTGTGTTTTTATAACACGCTTTGGACAGTTCAGAGAGTTTGTGTGTTGGGTTAACACAGGCTCCGTGACATCAAGACACTTCCATTTATACTTGGTTACCTTTTAAAGGTGCAGCGTGTAAGATTTGGTGACCTCAGCCCCAAAGGGAGGTCATAGCTTAGTTTTCTTCCTCCTCCGTCATTCAAGGAAGCGTGACAAGCCTTGTTTTCCAGGAATTATGATGTTTAGGGAAGAATGTAAAGAGTGAGTCGCCTTTTTAAAGGTGCATTGTGTACGATTTGGGGACCGCTCGAGGTGATGTTGCTCACCCTTCTGAGCATAATGGCGAACCTATGGTGGACCTCCGTTGTCATCAAAACTCAATAGATGTCGCATACGTCCACTTTTACTACTGTAAAAACATGGCGGCCCCCGTAGAGAGGACCTCCTCCTCATGAAAATATACATAATAATATAATGTAATATGATAATAATAATAATAATAATTATAATAATAATAAACTTTATTTGTATAGTATATTTCATACAAACATTGCAGCTCAAAGCAGCTAAATACATTTAGGTGATTATAAATTCATTAGAATATCCGTATGTAATTGTTTTGTAATATTTCTAGAAGTGGAAAAAAAAAGACTGAAATCTTACACACTGCACCTTCAACCCACATGTCCTGAAGCTACAGGTGACTATCAATTCATACAGGTGTGTTTTGGTAATATGATAAGTGACTCTGTTCACGTCACACTGTGGTCACACTGTGGGTCACACTCTTTCTTAGAACCATTACGTCATTACTAAAGGTTTGTTGTGTCAAGGCATTCAAGGACGAGCGTCACTCCACGGACATGTATTCATAAAACAATATCAATGTAGGCTGATAAAACACGGATACGGATACGTTATGCACGAGGTGTTATTGGTATCTTAAACAAGTATCAGTCAATCAGTGCATGGTTTGTTTACATTGTAGCTTAAAGGTGCAGTGTGTAAGATTTGGTGATATCTAGAGGTGAAGTTGCATGTTGTATCAACCACTTTACCCTTCTGGCAGTGAAGGAGAATCAATGGTAGGCTTCGGTTGTCATTAAAGCTCAAAATGTGTTTAGCGCGTCCGCTTCTGCTACTGTAAAAACATGGCGGCCCCCATAGAGAGGAGCCGCTCCTCCTCATTTAAGGGTCATGGGGGGGGGGATAAATGAAAATATCAGTCTATAATTGTTTTGTAATCTTTTTTTAGGAGTGACATAAATGACACACTGCACCTTTTAAGTACAAGTACTTACTTTAAGTACAGGACTGGATGAGTCTGATGTCAGACAACAAACCGAAGCCACACATATCGTGGTCACTTTTCTGTGCCAACACGGCCCTGACAAAATGGAGACACGAGCCGTGATGGGCCATTGTCAATTGATGCAGACTGAAGGCAAGATTGAGTCAGCGTTTGTGAGAAACAAGCATTCATCGGCAACATGTGCAAATGCGATTAGTGTCCGTGGATCGGACGGTTGGGATGAGGGGACGCAGGAGGCCCGCTCCTGGTGTTTTCTGGCTGACCTGGTTTTCTCACCAGCCAGGAAAACGGGCCCATTATGAGTCGGCGTGATTGTTTGAGGGGGACTCTGCTGAAAATGTGAGTCATTCATCAGATCATTGAATGCAAATCACTGTATATCTGAATTAAAAGAGAAGCAGGGGGCGGGGGGGGGGGGTCCGCCCTGAAGGGGGGGGGGGGGGGGGGTCCGCCCTGAAGTGATAAAACTGAATTTCCCAGGGATTTTGCGTTATCCAGACAAAGATAGCAGAGGACATGCCGCGCTGATTGACGTGAGGCTGTAACATTAGACATTAATAGCTGCTGTAAAGTTTCAGTCTCATAAGACCCTGGGATATATTGAGGAGAAGTTGAAATTCTGATTTGTGCTTTTCATGGGAAAGAAGCCGCGTTGTTCTATCTTTGGCACACTATGACATATTGCCCAGCTGTATAACACCAGGCTGTCAGAAGAAAGTGAAGATGCAAACAGCCCATAATAAGCCAGCGGACCTATCGCGGCCGCGGTCAACATTTTACAAGGACGAGCATAAATCCCGACACATAAAGCTATCGTGTTCAACGGCCCCAAACGACGACAAACGTATTGTACGATGCGAGCGCGCGGGATGATTGATTCTCTGTTGGGACGTAAAAATTGAACGGAGCTAATTGCTGTTTATCTTTTATCTCTAATTTATGGCATTATGTGATCTGTATGCAGTGCAGCGCTGCCACTGCTTTGTTTGAGCTTGGTTTTATTGCCTCACACAGTCCGTCATGTAACACTGATGACAAACACTCATCCCATAGAACCCTTCTTCTTCTTCTTCTTATTCTTCTTCTTCCTCTTCTGTAGAATAACCAGGTGTAAATCAGAGTGTACCTTTGCCATTGGCTCCCCTGGTTGGGTGCGGGCCGAGTTGACATACATTCCACCTGTTTGAAAAAGCTCACAACGATATGCATCAATAATAAATCTGCACTTCAACAGTCGCCCTGCATCAAATATTCAGCAGACAGGACGCAGCAACACCGGAGCACGCAGGGAGGACACATTAGACAGTTCAGCAGACTCAATCCTGCACACTGCACCTTTAGTTTGTGTGTCCAGTTTTTGGCCGCAGAGGCCGCAAAATAATCTCCTTTTAGTCTTGAAAAATTCTGGCTACATTTGAATGTCAGTGATTGTCGGTAATATATTTATCGCACGTTAAAGGCACAGCGCGTAGGGTTTTGTGACACCTGGTGGTGACGTCGCATCTAAAACATAGGCAAAAGAAACCTGTGTTGACTTTGAATAATCGTCAAAAACTCTAAAGTTGCTTAATTGGTCCATTCAAGGCTAATGTAAAATGATGGAGAGGAATTCACACTTTTATCCAAAGCAATTTACTACATCTGAGAGTGGGAATTGAACCCACGACAGTCATGCAACCAAAACACATGCTCTGCTATTGCGCCACGCCCCGAAAGAACCTGATAATCCCTTCATTTTATATTCCTGCGATGGAATATACATCACCTAAATCTTACACACCTGCACCTTTAACTTGATTTCACGTTACAAGTAGTTCACACAGAGCTGATTGGAAAGAAGAGTGGAACAAATACAAATCACTGTTATCATGAACATCCAACCAGAATGCTCTCTTATGTTGTGGCATGAGGAATCCAGTGTGACATCAAAGGCCACGCTGCAGTCGTTGCTGCTGACTGAGCCGCCGCCCGTGTGCACGGCCTCCCCCTGAAACTGGAGACCGGTAGTGTAGCAGTGGTGCTGTGGTAAGACCGTGGTCATGTTACAGGCCCGACAGCAAGCGCAGTGCAGGCAGAGGTAGCCCTGAGGTCATGGACTGTCAGCCAATGGTAAACATTGCCCCATTCCCTGAAAACAAAATGTGTTGCTTTGATCATGAAATTTTAAATACAAACCCATTATCACCCCACGGATGGCCGATCAGTGTCGAGAGCTGTTACAGGCAATAATTTGTCTTACAATTTAAAGGCTTTGTGTGCTGGATTTGTGGGTTGCATGGTGCCTTTGTAAACACACCATTCAAAGATGGCCCCGCCCCCCTCCAAACCCCCGTCCAATAACACTTGTTGGTGTGTTCACAAAGTACAACGCAGGCTGCATTTGACCAGTTTTCTACATTTGCTGTAGAAATGCTGATACTTAATCAAACTAAGTCATTTTTTCATGAGCATGCGTGTTTACACATTATCGCGTCCACACCAGTTGTGGTTCAGTCGCCTCTCGGCCTTCATTGCGTGGCCTGAGCGGATCACCTCACTGTTATTTACATCATTTCCTGCTCTCGTTTCAAAATAAAAGACATGTTGTTTTTTTTGTTGACTGAATTCGTTGCCTTGTTTGAACAAGGCTCTTATTTTTCTTAATCACGAGCAAGAAGCCACATGTTGTCGTTCCACAGTGTCCGGGTCTAGTGTTTTGGATCTGAATACTTGAGCATACCCAGAACTTCACCGCTGCTCCACTGCTGAACACGCAGCCAGTGTGGGCAACAAATCCTGCATGTTATACCTTTGAGCAAAATGCAAAGATTTATTTTCTTCAAATCCGATATGACTTTGACTCTGTTGTGTGTTTTTCATGGCCCGCAGAGGAAACCCCGACAAATGCGACATATGGGGCAACACGCCACTCCACCTGGCGTCCGCCAACGGCCACCACAACTGCCTGTTCTTCCTGGTGTCTTTCGGTGCCAACATCTGGTGCCTGGACAACGACTACCACACGCCGTTGGACATGGCCGCCACCAAGAGTCACATGGACTGCGTTCGCTACCTGGACTCCATCGCGGCCAAGCAGACGAGCCTCAACCCCAAGCTGGTGGGCAAGCTGAAGGACCGGGCGTTCCGCGAGGCCGAGCGGCGCATCAAGGAGTGCATGAAGCTGCAGAAGAAGCACCACAAACGCATGGAGCGCAAGTTTCACAGGGAGGCGTCCGAGGCGTCTGCGTCCGACGCCATGAGCTTCTCCAGCTACACCAGCAGCTCCGTCAGCCACAAGCTGCGCAGCTTCAACGCCACCACCGTTAGTGTGCCATACTCACAGGTCAGGGGACTGGAATGTTTGCGCCGCTCAGTTCCTGTTATTTGCATAGATACAGGTCTGGTGTGTAAGATTTTGGTTGAATTCTATTTTTAGATCTCATGTTATTCAATAGTTTCATTTCTGGCATGAAATGGATATGAAATGAGTGTATCGATGATGTTTTTATTACTCTTCCCTGGCAGTGTGCTTTTACCACGGCTACTCATTTTATGATACACATGAAATCATTAGCCATCATGAAATGATAATACAACGTGGATTTTGATATTAAAGCTTTGTGCCACTATTAGAAATGTGCTTTAAAAATCTATACTGTCATGCTCCTGTACCCGCCAGGCTACTCTCCATGCCACAAATCGAGGAAAGACAAAGATCCAGAAGAAGCTGGAGAAAAGGAAACAAGGAGACGGGACCTTTAAAATCTACGAGGACGGACGCAAGAGTGTGCGCTCCCTCTCTGGCCTCCAGCTGGGCAACGATGTCATGTTTGTCAAACAGGGAATGTACCTCAACGCGAAGGAGCGCGGCCGCCGCAATGTCCGCGACATGTTCCCCAGGGACAACGACGATGCCATTTCACGTGCCATGAGCGAGCCGGACCTCCACGCGCACGACGTGGACTACTCTGAGATCAGCACCGACTCGGGACACGACTCCCTGTTCACCCGGCCCGGCCTGGGCACCATGGTCTTCCGGAGGAACTACGTGAGCGGCGGTATGTTCGACCTCGGCAGCCACCACGAGGCCGACGAGGGCCATTCGGGGGGGAGCAACGTGCGTCTGCGCAGTCGGCTGGACCATCGGCCGAGTCTGGACGAGGACAGCATCGGCAGCGCGCGCAGCCTCCAGCAGAGGAACGTGGAGGAGCTGCCCTGGGACGAGATCGAGTTGGGGCTGGACGACGACGACGAGCCGGAGACCAGCCCCCTGGACGTCTTCCTCGCCGCGCAGAGCATGAGCGAGTTTTACTCCATCTTCAAGAGGGAGAAGATCGACCTGCAAGCGCTGCTGCTGTGCTCGGACCAGGACCTCAAGGGCATCCACATCCCGCTGGGACCCAGGAAGAAAATCCTAGACGCCTGTCGCAGACGGCTGGAGACCATGGAGGACCCCGACTGCATCGAGGACACGGAGCTGTGACCGTGGACGTTTCCATTTATGCAGTGTAGTCAGGTACAATGACGCAAGGGGGGGAAGGGGGGAGGGGGGGGTTATGTTATATTTGTGTTCTAACATATCAATATGAAACAAAAAATGCGAGTGAGTGCCAACATTCAACCCGTGGTTGAGATTGAGTACCTGTATTGTGTAGATGCAAGCAGCTGCTGGGGCAATCATTCATTTTTTTTCTTTCAAGGTTCAGTGTGTAGTATTTTCTGGCATCAAGTGGGGATGGTACAAATTGAATCCACTTGAGCAGCCCTCTCCTCAGATACCGCTCCAAATGTTTAGGGGAATCAATTACAGTCCACCCATTAACCCTAACTGCGGAAACACTGTGGCCTTCATGTTGGAAAATAGCAAACTATTGGTGACCGAACGAATCGAATGATCCCATTGGTCAAACAAAGGCTCAGGCGGTGATGTTCAGGTTGTGTCGCACTGGCTCCATCTTTTTCACTGTTGGTGCATGTCATCAGCAAAACCCTGCAGACTGCAACTAGAACCACGATTGAGGTCAAATCACAGAGTTATTATCGTAGACGCATCGATTGAGGCGACTGGACACGTTGTTTCCTGCTGTTGAGTTCCACCCATGGAGAAGAAGCCTCCGCAGTTAAACGTATCGATTCCTCTCGTGTAGCAGATAAATGAAGTCGTAGCCGTGGGATCGGCAGCTGTTTTGCTTTGTCCAGCCTTAAAGGTCAGTGGACCGTTGTGGAGTCACCGTCACAGGGATGACTTACTGATTTACCTCTCGTTGTTGCCCAGTGCTAACAAAGCATAACGGACGCTGTCAGAATGAATCTGTCCGAGAAGGGGCGGACCACCTCCTCTCTAACAAACGTAAACGGGGGGAGCGCTGGAGCTCTCTGGTCGGTTGGAGTCTCCGGCGCTGCATGGTTGAACAAACTGAAAGATCGTTACGTGCCGTGCCGTGTCTCTCTCTGTGCCGCGTGGCATCGTCAACAAAGACTTGATTGTGGGGGTCTGTGTCCCCCCCGAATGTGTTTGCCCCTGTGGGGTCAATCCTACCACCTCATGTGCCTGCATCGCCTGTGCCTCTGCATTTGCTTCAACGTGACATTTACCAATGTTCAGCATTTTGTTTTTATTCTCTGGTGCAGCTGTCAGCTTCACTCACTGTCCAACCCACAACACCAGTCTGGTTGGCTGGACGTCAAAACAGAAGAAGCCAATTAACGCATTTTTACTACAGATGCATATCGGGTTCAAATATCAGTCATCAGCCTCGTCACTCGCTAATAATCAGTATCAATACCGGCCCATATTGGTAGATACCTCCTTTGTTCGTTAACCCGATGAGTAACACGTTAACTCACGCAGCGAGCCATGCTGGTCCACGTGTGGCTCACTGGCAATGCAGGCCAGCTGCTCATTGAGATTATTATTATTATTATTATCATCATAATGATTTTGTAAAGGTCGTTAAATCCACACATCGTTTTGTTTTGTAAAGCGCGTCTGCACTATTCATTTTTAATTTGACTTACAATGCTCATTGTGTTATTAATGCTTCTTGATGAATGAATCTCGAGCGTTCTCTCTGTGTTGGAACGTGTGGACATGCTCCAAGTGAAGATGTGCAGAGCCGCATGTATGAAACTAGACCATAAACACCTTTGAATGACAATGAAACTGTGTCCTCAGTCGTATTTGAGGCTACTGTGGATGACTCTCGCATGTAATGTTAAGTTTTGAAAGGTCCAGTGTTCAAAACGTGTAGGTATAATGAGTTTCATTTCCATGCAAAAATATATATATATAGTATAATCACCCGAATATAACAATTATTGCTTTCAATCCCCAAAGAATTAGCCTTATATTCATTCATGTATTCTAATAAGGAGTGTGTCATCTCTTTGTGTTCTGCTGCCGCCCAGAATGCAAAAGAAACAAAGAAAACACTTTTTCAGTTGTAATGATTAGTGAAGACAGAAGGAAGGGTGAGGCGATGGGTATTCACTTTAAACATGAAACCTCACCACTAGATGTCACTAAATCCAATCAACAATTTCCATCAGAATCTCACCAAACATGAAATATTGCAGAGCAGATCATGTTTTTAAAGATGATAATAGATATTGAATGTACTCATGCATTTAAATTCAGATCCTGCAGGGACAGTTCGTTGAAAATAAATAAATGCTGACTCAACACTTGGTGTCGATGCTACTTCCGCATTGTGCCACTAATCCATGCAGTTATGTAATATTTGCGCATATTTGACAGGTCAGTTAACATCCTGCGTCTGTTTACAAAGCCATATTTTAAGCCTCTGCCAAATATTGTGTGTGTGTGTGTGTGTGTGTGTGTGTGTGTTTGAGAGACAAAGACAGTCGCTCAAAGTGGAAAAATACTTGTTTTGGCATCTGGTGATAATCCTCACAAGATGTTCGCATACACAGACGGCCGGCGTCACCGCTGCTTGACACACAGTCCGGAAGTTGCACTGTAGATAAGTGGTGACGTTGTTATCAAAAGGAAACACAACTCGACTCCCCGATGAAAACCAAATTTAAGACACTGTTATTATGAAATAATGCACGTGTTGCATTTAGAACTGCATCGACTACCATTGTTTATTGAAACTGAGCTTTATTAGAGTGAGAGTGGAAGGAAAAATAGATAAGAGAGGATGTTGATTTTCCCCCCAGGCTGCACGATGCACGCGTCATTTCCCGTCTGTAATCGCTGTAATGTGTTGTGCCCTCAGCTCAGTGAGACTGGGCAGAGGGCAAAGAGACATGGGAGTGGTGAGAGTACTGACTCAGTGCAAAAATACCTTAGGCGTGGTTCTTCTATTGTTTCCTTATGCTCTCTGAGGGTCTTCAGATGTGAGGAGACGGAGCAAGAAGTGCAGTGCAGGCCTCTGTTTTGCTCAAGTCAAGATCAAGGAGCGCAACATGGCAGCGGTGGAAAATAGCTGCGCGCAGAATCCGAAGGAATTTCAAAACAAAGAGGGAGGCGAGGAGGAAGGAGCGGAGGAGCCGGCCCTCCGGACGAGCGAAGCCGTGCTCCCGCAGGACGTGCTGTGCGACTCGTGCATGGACGGCCCCAGCAAGGCCCTGAAATCCTGCCTGACCTGTCAGGTGTCGTACTGCGAGGCCCACCTCAGGCCACATCTGGAGAAGGCCAAGTTCCAGAGTCACCGTCTGGTGGATCCGCTGCACGACATCGACTGTCGCACCTGCGAGCTGCACCGTCTCCCTCTGGAGCGCTTCTGCCTGGAGGACGGCTGCTGCGTGTGTGTGGACTGCGAGGGCCCAGAGCACCAGGGGCACAGGGTTGTGTCTGTGGGGGAGGCGCGCTCACAGATCGAGGTCTCAAACACACACACACACACACACATCACACATCACACATTATATTTTCCTATTTCTAAAAATGTATATTTTATGTTCTTAAAGGTGCAGTGTGTAAGATTTGGTGACATCTAGCGGTGAAGTTGCATGTTGTATCCATCGCCTCACCCTCCTGAGCCTGCAGGAGAACCTATGGTAAACTTCAGTTGTCATTAGAACTCACTTGATGCGAGTACGTCCACTTTTACTACTGTAAAAACATGGCGGCCCCCGTAGAGAGGACACACTCATGTAAATTCACATTGATGATTTCAGTGATTATAAAGTCATGAAAATGTCGGTATAGTTGTTTTGTAATGTTTTTTAGAAGTGACAAAAATGACGGAAATCGTACACAATGCACCTTTAAATATACAAAAAGTTGCGTTACTCTGTAATGGTCATGCATTGGTTTTCTGTCTTATTGTGGCCATGCCAACCATGGTGACTGTTTGCAGGCTGAGATGCAGAAGAAACAAGAGGAGATGAACCAGAACTCCTCTGCAGCTGGGAAATCGATTGAAAAGCTGCACGGCAACAATGACCTGATAAAGGTAGTGCATCGTGTTTCGCCTCGTGTAAGTCTGTTTCCTCATCGTATCGTCATGTGGCATGAACATTGTCCCTCAGTCTGCAGTGCAGGAGCTTTGTGTGTTGGTGGAGCAGCAGTTTGCCAGCGTGCAGGCAGCTGTGACGGAGGCCAGCAGAGGGGTGACGGAGGTGCTGGAGGACGAGCAGAGACGGGCCCTCAGGCAGGCCGACGGCATCCAGGCACATCTGGAGCAGAGGAGGGCGGAGCTGAGCAGAAGTTTGGCCCAAATCAACAAAATGTTCGGGATCAAGTCTGACGTGGACTTTCTGCAGGTCTGGTCAAAAATGTGGGAAATATCACGGATCGACTGTTTCCTTCCGCGTGACATCATCCCGGAGGTTTTCTTTTCCTTATTTCAGGAATACTCCGAGTGGAAGAGAGGAGCAGCAGATGTGGGTCTACCCTCTGTGGACATGAACCGCATGGACCATCTCACCTCTTACGGCCAAGTCCTGACTGATGCTACACAGGAGCTGTGTCATGTGATTCTCTCCTGCTACAGGGACAAACTCAGCATGTTGTGCAAAGGTGGTAAGTGAATGATATATGTATATATATATATATATATGTGTGTGTGTGTGTGTGTGTTCATGGACATTCATTGTCCCCAGATGATGAACCATTTCGACTTTAGTCATTCTGCCTAGTTCACATTCATCATCATGATGGGAATTGCAGCACAAGTGGCAACCAGGTGGACCGCCATGAAGTTTGTTGGAGACGTTCATGGTCCCTTCATGAAGAACCATGATCAGTTAGCATGCAGTGCTATTTGCTCAGTCCACCACTGCGCAGTGTTATTGTAAGCATGTTAGCATGTTCCTGACTGCGCTTGGTGACAGTCGAGCAACAACAATAGCATGTTAACATTTTTTTTATCACACGGACCAAACTGAAAGTTCAGCGTAGATTAAATTTGCTGCTTTAAAGAAACGGAGTCAAATGCCATGATTGTGAATGTGGAAGTGTTTACATGCAGAATGTTATTGCCTCTTCTTCAGGTCCGAAATCCCCGAAACCGGATTCTCTTCCTCCCTCTCAGGCTGAACCTGAGACCCGAGACGACTTTCTGAAATGTAAATGTTTGCACCTTCACATCACGTTGACTCAAACCTGCTCGATGAGCTCCGACTCACAACCTGCCTACGTCTCCCCCCCCCCCGCTTATATCTTAGACACAACAAGTCTGACCTTTGACCCGGACACCACCCATCACTACCTCCGAGTCACCGAGGACAACAGGAAGCTCACCAACACCAGCCCCTGGCAGCACAGCTACCCGGACCACCACGATCGATTCGGGTACTGGCGGCAGGCGCTGACCTCCCAGAGCGTTTACCTGGGGCGGCACTACGTGGAGGCGGAGCTGAGCGGGGAGGGCGCCCACGTCGGGGTCACGTACAAGAGCATCGACCGCAAGGGCGAGGGGATCGGCAGCTGCATCACGGGCAACGACTTCTCCTGGTGCGTGGGGAGGGACGGCCGGGGTTTCTTCGCCTGGCACGCCGGCGTGGAGACGGCCCTGGAGGTCACCGACGTCAAGAGAGTGGGCCTGTACCTGGACTACCAGAGAGGCTCCGTGTCTTTCTATGACGTCACCGGCGCCATGGAGCTGCTGCACACGTACCAGGCTGATTTCATGGAGCCTTTGTACGTTGTGGTGTGGCTGTCGAAGAAAGACAACATGGTGTGTCTGGCGAAGGCCGAATGAAAATCGGCAGGCGGCATCATCATCATCATCATCATCATCATCATCATCATCATCGTCATCGTCATTGTGAATGTTTATTGATGTTGCGTAACAAGGTACATCTTCCTGGGTTATGTCAGCGTGACAGTTTAATTCACCGCCATCTGGTGGTAAATCTGCAACACGACAGCAAGAACCCTCCGTCGCAACAGGTGCTTTATGAATTTACTGCAGGTTTATTGCGTTTTACTGCTCTTGCATGTGGTTTACACAAAGAGGAAAAAGTACACAATATCCTTCTTCTGATTATTTTACAATTTCTCCCAGTTAATAAAATCTTAAACGGGCGTCAGCAGCGGTGCCAGTTTATTTATAGGAGCGGATTATCTCCTCATAAAGCCGTAGTAGGAGGTTTTTATTGTTTATGGTTGATGTGTAAAACCATTACGTCGAAATCACTGAAACCTACGTCGCACAGGATTTCAGGCATTAAAATCTGTTTCATTCTCGTCATAAACTGGATTCACAAAATACACACCACCGGCCTGAGGGATGGAAACGGAGTTTCTTTCATCCAGGCCAACAATGTCCGGCATCACCCCGAGGTTGTCGAACATGGGGTTTTCAAAGCCGTGGTCCAGGGGCCCTCCCAGGTCCCCCATGCTGTTCCTGGTCTTGAAGCTTCTCAGAGAAGGCACAGACGGCATGGACGGCAGTCGGACCACGCCCCTGCGGATCAGCGTGCCCAACACAATGAAGAGCGTGAGGAGGATCAAGACTCCAAACACAACCCCGATCACCGCCCCGGCGCCGGCTCCGGTCTGGCTGCTGCAGCCAGAGGAC
>JAFBJT010112443.1:0-14057 GCA_016785325.1 Chascanopsetta lugubris
CAAAGGTTGGGGTTGGGCAATTAGTTGGGGGGTGGGGTGGGGGGGGGGGGTGATAAGGGTTATGAAATGCATTGTGTCAATGAGTGTCCCCACTGGGACAGAAGTCCACACGTGTGTGTGAGTGTGTACGCCTCCTCCATCTCTGCACAGCTGTGTGCTTTGTGTTTTCTCCATGACCACAACATGCTCTTTGTCATGATGTCACCACCACCACCACCACCACCACCACCACCTCCACCTCCCCCTCCTCCAGCTCCCTCACCTTCCAGCCTGCAGAGCTGTTGCTGTCGCCTTTGTCCTTGAAGTAGGGCACGGACCTCACCATCCAGTCGTAGATCTGGGACAAGGTCAGCCTCTTCTCCGGGGAGCTCTCGATGGCCTGGGTGATGAGGTCTGCATAGGAGTAGTTGCCCCAGGCGTTCCTGCGGGCCGAGGACTTCCTCAGCTGCTGGGAGGCTGAGCCGGAGCCGCCCGGAGCCGCAGCGAGGGTCTGCGCCGTGGAAGGGGAACCATCCGCGGTCAGCACCGGCTCCTCCTCCTCCTCCTCCTCCTCCAGCTGCTGCTGCTGCTGCTGCTGCTGCTGCTGCTGCCTCCGGGGGCCGCGCTGCACCGCCACGGGCTGGGACACGGCACCGCTCAGCCTCCCATCACCACCGCTGCTGCTGCTGCTGGGTTTCTGTGCAGCAGCAGCAGCAGCATCATCATCGTCATCATCATCCTCTTCTTCGGGGATTACGTCAGCGTCGTTGCACCCGGGTTTGCCCGCACCGGACTCCGGACGGGGCAGCGGCCAAGTGCAGGAGCGCGGGCGCTTCTGGGGCTCGAAATCCGGGTCGATCTCGACGTTGATCGGGGGCGGCTCGTCTCCGATGCGCGGCGGCGCCTCCTCCTCGGCCATGATGATGGTGATGATCGCGGATTCTCGTCGGTCACACAAAGGGCTGTAAAATCACTCAGGTCGCATTCCATCAATGTTGCAGGCGATCGGTGACATGAGCTGCAGCCCAGCACGTGTCTGTCTGTCTGTCTGTCTGTCTCTCTCTCTCTCTCGCTGTCTGTCTGTCTGCAGCACACACACACACACACACACACACACGGGGCTGACCAGTACTAACACAACACTGGCTCTGCACAGCCCACACCCTGACCGACTACATGCATTGCAATTTCTCCAAATGTGGAGCGAGGCGCGGGGAGGAAGTCCACGGAGAGCTGCTGCTGCTGCTGCTGCTGCTGCTGCTGCTGCTGCTGCGCGTCCTGCATCGGCCACAACGCGAAATGACTTCATCCAACGCACATCAGCCTGATCGCTCCGTGCACCGCTGCCATCTTGACTTCGTCCCTTTTGGCCAAGTTCTTTTCAATCATCCGTGCAGAGAGAATGAGAGAGAGGGGGGGGCGGGGGTGCGCTTGCTTGCCCGCTTGCCCAGTTGCAGTGCGCCGCCGTCCGGCTCTGGCTCCTCCAGGCCTCGCTGCTGCTGCTGCTGGAAGAAAAGCCCCCAGAACGAGGCGAGGCAGCGGTGGTCCGGTCCCGTCAGGAGCTCCAGGGACACGCGTGCATTGTTGCTGTTAGTTTGTAGAATTAGTGGTAGTAGTGTCCTTCTTCTTCCTCGCCTCCTCCTCCTTCTCCTCCTCCTCCTCCTCCTGCAGCCTTCATTCAATCTGCTGCTGTTTGGTGCAAACGCAGAGGAGAGAGAGAGAGCGAGAGCGAGAGAGAGAGAGAGAGAGAGAGAGAGAAAGAGAAAGCGCACGAGCCTGCCCCCTGCCACTGAGCTGGAATTAAAGAGACAGTGTGTGGACATGAAGAGTGACATCATTCTCATCCACACACACACACACACATACTCTCTCTCACTCACTCACTCACACACACTCACACACACACAAAGATGCTGCACAAACAGTTTGAATAATAATCAAATGAATCAAATTCAAAATCACCAACATTGGATCTGAACTCCTTATGAACCCAAACCAGGATGTCGACAATACTGGGTTAATGAATGAATGAATGAATGAATGAATCGGACATGAGATGGCCTTTAATAAATCCTCTGTGCAGTTATTTGTTCTTTGCCCCTTAGAATTGGTCCGATTAAAGGTCGAGAGTGTGAACTGAAAATATTTCCAAGAAATTGATCCTGAGATGATCATACCAGTGTTTTTAATTGGTCTGAGAGAATTGTTTTCATTAGCCTCGAATGAGCTCCTTAATTGACATAGATTCAGTCGAGATCAATTCAGTTTCCATTGGCAAATTAGTTAAACCCCACAGCAAACTTTAGTTAATAAATTTAAATACAAATAAAGTCAGTAAAAGTTAATATTCTATGATGACAACAGAACAATAATGAACAACCCAAAGCACCGTCAATTTATCATTAGCACAAATTAATGACATTCATTTCAGTTGATTTAATGAGTCAGATCCAGCTCTACACTGTCATATTAACGAGTGCGAGTATGTGATGAACAAACATTAATCCTCTATATAATTATATATTTCAGATGTGAGGACCAGCTCCAGGTGCAAATATAAAGGGACTCATTCTGAGGTAATATAATCACATTTTAACAATGAAATATGATTAAAATGAAGAGATTCATACATGAACATGCACATATTACGATATTCTTGTGCGTTTTACACATGTTCATGTAGAAATGCTTGAATTTTATGGTTTGGATTCAAATAAATACTGAAAAATAAAATACACAATTGACCGTTTGCCTGTAGCTTAGATACTTGGAGACATTTAGTGGTGTTTGACTTTGTACCGTTAGCCAAGTTTTTTCTTTTTCTCACTTTCACTTCCCACTCATCTTTTTGTTTGCAAAGCAAATGCAAAACAGCCATGAAAATAGGCTGAACACCCCCACAGTTGCATAAAAAAATATAATAAGTAAGTTAAAACACTTCCTGTTCTGCGGTAAATATTCTTGTTTCCCTTTTACCCTGCAGATGATTTTCTTCAGCACACGTGTGAAATGTCAGAGATCAATCTGATGCCACTGTATTTGGCCTCTCATATACAACCTATATCTACAAAAAGAAAAGTTTCATCGAAACTTCATTTGAATCTTCATAAAAGTCCACGAGAAATCCATTTCCATGGGTCGTCCAGTCTTTGCTCATCAGTAAATAATAGTCACTAAGGTTGGGCCACTGATTGATACCGAGATAAAAAGTAGTATGACGTCCGGAAGCTCATCTCCAGCATTGTCCGTAAAGTGCAAAGTTGCATATAAGAGATAAAAGGCAATAAAATATCAATAAATATCTTCTGTACAACACTTGCACAGGGCAATGGCTTTGTGCCCGGAGGAGGAGGAGGAGGAGGAGGAAAGGTAGTGTCAAAAGAGAACAGGTAATGAAGTGTGGACTTTTTGTGTAGCTTGTTCGACTTCCCTCAAACGTTAAACCTCAGACTTTAAGCTTCTGTCTCCTTCCAGCCAGTATTCTTCAGTCTGCATCTCTGTGAGGCGAGACATCGTCCTCTGGAAGGCAAATCTCTCCTCCTCTCCACTGAAGATGGACAGATTACTCGCCTCGTCCTGTAGAATACAACAGACACTCAGCTGTACTTTCATGTGTTCGGGATGAAGATGTAAATAAAATAAAAAAAAGGTATCACATTTTAAAGGTGCGTTACTGGAAATCAAGATGTTCTCATTTTCATTATTTCTGATTTCTGTCTCATCATCGTTCATCTTACCATGTTTACACGACCAATTGTATCTATATTTAATGTTTTTCTTGGGTCATTTTTAAACCCTGGAGAATCATTAGTTTGGTAAAAACGTTGTTATGGAGGTTTCTGTCTCCGCTGGGCAGCGCTGCTTTAGAAACAGGAAACATGAGGGAGAAAGAGTCAAGAAGCGATTTTTGGGTTCATGCTCAGCCCCTCGAACCACAGGGGTTTAACCTCAACAATATTATGAAAACCTGATTTCTTTTTAAATAGCTGAAATGAAAAATAAACAAACTAAAAGTCAATGGTTCCAAAGTATTATGAGATGCTATCAATCGCTGATCTTCATCTCAAGTGAAAACAGGAAATGAATTTGCAGCCAGAGTGAGATGATTTAATGCTGCTGTTGCAATTCATTTATTGTTTGCTTCTCAAAACAAAGCTACATTACCATAAAAAACAGCAATTAGTAGATGAGACTTTATCCAAGTTACATATTTGTGTTTATTAGTTATACAACAGGATAACCCAAAACAGATCAATGTATTCAGTGACTATTTATCATTTGTGTAAATCTTTTTTTTTTACTGTTTTGAATAATTGGAGATATTTCTCCATTATCAAATTAATAAGGTATTACCTTGCAGTTCACAGAGTGGCCACTTGAGGCTGGCCTCAAAAATGAGCCAATCACCACAGACTCTCATGTTAAAATGGTCAACTTTAGAAGAGAATGAAACACGTTTAAAGCCGATGCTACGTCCCTCTTTGTAAACAGCTTATAGGGAAAAGGAGAGTTCTTACTCTTTTCAGCCCCAGATCGTCCATGAGGATGTGGCTCTCGTCGTGACCGTGATCCCCGTCAAGGACAAAAATATCTTGCAGAGGCTGGTCGGCAAGAATCACCACACGGACCTGAAATCACAGGGAGCGCTTTGTCAAATTTGATTACAAAAAATACCCAAAACATTAAGCTCATTGTAAAAAGTGCAGGGAGATGAGTGCACCGTACCTTGTGGTCGTAGAGAGAGTCAACGAGCGTGATGAGCCGCCTGGCCTGAGTTTTCTTGTTGAGCGTGAGCAGTGGAATGTGTCGGATGAATACTGTGTCAAACAATCTGGAAATCTCCAGGTAATCACTGGCGCCTAAAGGCTGAGACACTGACAGTCAGACAACAGGTTTCTCATCTCAGTAGTCACAAATGTTTTTTGTTTTTTTTTAAAGGTTCAGAGAGACTCACTCTGTCACAAAGCTCCTCAAATGTACAGTCTAAGATGGTCCCACAAGCTTTGTCCAGGCGCACCTTCCTGTTGTGGACATTCAGAACTCTTGGTCGCGTAACTGCAGGTAAAAGTAACATAATAAGAAAACGGTGAATGAAGTCATCTTCCATCAGGAGTAGAAAAATAACAAATTCCTGCCTTACTGTCATTCTGCTTAAACGCCAGCTCATCAAACATCTTGTCAAGTGTTGCTTCAACGTCAGGTTCACTGGAGCTGTGACAAACATGACAGAGACACATTCAGTCTATAGAAGTGTGGATTCACGCAGAAGTCACCTTCAAGAAATTCTAGAAATGGAGGGAATTTCGTACAGGAAATACAGTTTCCCAGCAGACGGTCGGTTTCTTCTGCGGTAATCGATCCCAGAATCCAGCCGAAGAGTTTGGCAATATCTCTGAACAAGAGGCACAAATGATTAAAAACAGAAGACTTTAAGGTTTTCCAAGGGGCTGAGGAATATGGGGGGATATTTCATTCTGAGGTTTTACCTGCAGCACGGCAATAAAAGGCACAAAGTTGACTCTCTGCAGCCCATTTTTATATAAATCTGAGGGAGGACAAATATAATTAGTTAAAATTTGCTTTAAATGGTTTGCAAACACACATACACAAAGATATATATATATAAAATATACATATTCTACTCTATTTGTCATTTTGTATCACGTGCAGGGTCATATATAAGGTGATACTTGCTTCTTACCTTCCGGAGGACGGTTCGAAGTGGCCACAACAACGACTCCATTCCGAAACAGATTCTCAAAAAGCTGCTTCAGAATCATGGCATCAGCGATATCAGTGACCTGCAAGAGACATGTAGCTTCAGCTGCAGTGCAGATTCATGGCAGCACTCTGAATCACTGTGATTTTAAAATCCATTCTGACCTGAAACTCATCGAAGCAGAGCAAACAAGCCTCCTCACTGATCTCTTCAGCGACCGGAGCGATGGGGTCGTAAGACTTAGCCATTTTACCCGCTTTCCTCTTCGGCATATTCTGCTTTAACCGATGGATTCCTGGAAATGCAGGAATAATCACACAGTCAAGTCAGTCAAGATATATTTACTGATTCAAAGTGGCCTCATCTGCCCTCTAGTGGCTGATAGGAGGAAACTCAAAATCCAAAATGACAATAATCAACTCCTGCTGAGTTAGATGAGCTGCTTCAAGGAGCTCGTCGTGAGATGACTCACTTTTATGTACGTCCAACATGAAGCCATGGAAATGAACCCGCTTTTTCTTTTCCGTCTCCACATATGTATAAAACATGTCCATGACCATTGTTTTTCCTGTGCCTGAAATTAGAGAGAGAACGTGCAAGTGAGAAACAATAGGACAGAGAAAAAGAATAGCATTAAAAAGATAAATAAAAAGAAGATAAAGTACAGGTAGATTTACACTGATGTTCTTACCGACATCACCATAGATGTAGTAACCTTTCGGAGGTTGGGGTTTTGGGAAAAACTGGAAGATATGAGATAAACATGTGATTTATGTTCCGCCTTTGTTGTCCGTCATCTGTAGGCTTATGTGCATGCAGCCGTGTTAGCAGTAATGTTTACCCTGGAGAAGATGGAAGTAGGTGTGTTGTTATATCCCCTCAGTGTTTTGTGCAGCTCCTCCAGTTTGTGCAGCACTGCTCTCTGGTGCTCGTCCTCTCGCAGGGTCCCGTCACTGATCAGTCCATTGTAGTGGTCCAGGGGCCCGCAGAACCCCCCAACGCCGCCGGCTCTGGCCTCCTCCTCGGCCTGCTGGGCTTTCACAGAGTAACCTGAGGAAATAATGACAACAAAGGGTCATGCGTTTGTTTGTTTACAGCCAAAAAAACATGGCTATTCATTGCTGTTCAGCAACACAAAGCCCACCACAAGATGTCACTACATCCTTAACTGTAGTCTAGGGTTTATTGATCTGGAATGACCTTTGTTATTTACATTAGGAGCATGTTCGCTTTATGGAGGTTGCCATGTTTTACCACCACGTTTTTGCAGTGGCTCAGAATTGAAAAACTAAATACCTGAAGGCCACCATCGGTTTCCCATAGCGCTGGGAGGGGAATAGTATCCAGCTAGCTAACTCCTACACACTGTACCTTTAAGAAAATATGGGAGGGGAGCACATCTTTGAGGGTGACAGCTAATCTGACAGCTTCCGTAGGAGGGTAAACCGCAAGGAAAACAAGAATTACGAGTTTCATGTGGATGTTGAATAAGCACAATTACTCTATTTTGGACTAGGAAAGACAGTTAGCCAACTAGCTAGGTCAACTTTCATATAGTTTCCATTATCGGACAACGATATAAAACACAGTGGCTGAATAAAGTGTCCTCACCTCGTCCACAGATTCCGGTCAAACATTTCAGCTGCCACCTGGAACATTGGAGCTCCGTGAATACACACCGGAGGGCTGAGGGTGACATCTTCACACACAGCGGTACGAGTACCGCCATCTTGCTTTCAAGTGACGTCACTGAAACTTTATTAGCAAAGATATGACAGACATTTTTTACCCTCCGCCAACAGGGAGCGACATTTCTCTCAGTTCTGACATTTATAATTTTTGTATTGGGAGAGACTATTCATACGCTGATCATGACTAGTTTTTATAGTGAAACATTAAAAAAAAAAAATGAAATAAAAATATATTCTGAGAATCATCACAAAATGAGAAGTAAACGTGACTTTCTGTCAATACTGAATTCAATACATATATTTCCTGTTTATATTTTGATCAAATTGTGTATATAAATCAATTTGTAGTTTATTGTGTAGTTTTATATTTTTTGCAGCTGTAAACATTGAATATCAACATATAGGAACTGATTTTGTATTCTATAGCAGGTTTAACATCAGATGTTAAAAATGTGTAAAAAAATAGAAAAATCTAATATTTGTGTGAGGGTTCTTTCAATGTTGTCATGGAATAAACTCAATTCAATCCAAAATGTAATCCAAATATATGGATTTCTCTATGGGATATAAAAAACAATGTTTGATCCAGTTTCCATACAAATTAAAATTTAGGACTGGTGTTTTTTATAAATATAAAATCACTTATCATTTAGTACATACAATTAAAGGTCAATAATGAGAGTATTTTGCATGGAATTATGAAGACTATTACATATTGCAGCTATGTATTAATACGCCCATATTTTTCATGAATATGTTTTATCTGTGAGCACTGTGACAAACAAAATAACCATCTTGTCACATTTGATTTGCATGAACCAACGTTCCACAGAAAAACATAGCTCAAATTCTCTTTTGGATGTTAATAGATCGGTACAGAATCTATAAAAAATGAAAGTAAAAACCATATAAATCAAACATGAATAAAAATCTACCTAAGAAATAAAAATGAATTGACGTACACATACTTTAATGTTCCATCATGACTCTGCCCTCAGTCTAATTATATCCCCACAGCACTGAGCCAGAGTTGCAGACAAAACATGGCAGACAACAGTCAGGGTGTTCCAGGGCTTACAGGCTTGTTGCCATGACAACAGAGGAGCCCTTCTCTCTCTCCCTCTCTCTCCTCTCGCTCTTTAATGCACACACACACACACGCACACACGCGCACACAAACACACACATACACACTGTATTACAGTGGAATCCGCCTTGCTTTGGGATCCGTGCTCTGCTATTGGGAGCAGGAAAAACATAGGAAACACAGCTCGGAGCAGAGGGATCCTCCACATCTCAACATCTGTTTTGGATGGTGAGTGCCTGGTGACTGGATGTTGTTTGTTTACACTCTGGATCCGTTTGCCAAATCTGCTTTTAAACACAGGATCCTAATTTTAGCCGCACAACATAAATTGCCGCTCCTTCATTCTGGTCAGCTCTGCATGAAAGTCTTGCCACATGTTTCCCTTCTCGCCGCCGCTTCCTCTTATTTTTTTGAAGATTAGGCAGGGAGCTGTCATCGTAATGGTAATTCATAGCTGGGTAGCCATGGTGAAGTCAATTTCCCCCCTCCCTCTGCCACTGCTGAATGCATTAGTCTAATGAGATGTCTGCAGCCTGTGTGCTGAGCAGCAGCAGCAGCAGCAGCAGCAGCAGCAGCAGAGGATACAGCAGCAGCAGAGAGTAAACCAAAAGGGGACGTGGGGAAAAAAGCCACACAGAGACAGACAAAGATGGCTTTTCCTGCATTGTGAGGGGATTTAGCTTCATGGTCACCTTAGAGCCTCCTGGGATTTAAAACTAAAGGGCTGGGCTCTTGGACTTTCACAATAGAAGATAGCAGGTAATGGACTTCCCCTCCCTCCCCCTCTCTCTCTCGCTCTCCCTCTCTCTCTCTCTCTCTCTCTCTGGGTTATTGGTGTGTTATCAGTGAAGGACGGAGGTGCTGTTTCCTCCCTTCCTCTTGCATGGCTGCCTTTTGTGTGCTTCCATGATTACCATGCTATGGTGCTTTGCTATATTCTGCCCCCCTCTCTCTGCATTAGTGCTCTGCAGTGTCTCTCGGATAATGCTGTTGTGCATCTTCCCACCAAAGCTACTTCCTCTTGTGCCTGCTCTAAATTAATGCCGCTCTCTTAATATGACAGCCTCCGAAGAGGAGCAGGAGGGGGAGGAGGAGGAGGAGGCGGAGGATAAGGAGGGTTGATGCATGAGCAAAGTGCATCTTTCTGTGGGTTTGCTCAGAGGCATGTTTCCTTTGTTTCCAGCTCCAAATGAGTGTACCTGCAGCGGCGGCACAGAAATCCGACGGCAACAACCGTGAAATGCAATCGGCCACAGTGGCTCCATCCTTCCTCCCCAGCCAATCGGGGAAGATACCAGGCAGGAAGAGAGGGAGACCCCCACTCCGCAATGTCGCCAAGATGGATTTTCCCAACCGTTACCCCGAGTCGCTCCCTCCACTCAAAGTGCCAAAGAAGAGGGGGAGAAAGCCGGGCTTCAAGGTCAGGGGGGGGGGGGGGGTGGCGAACAAGGGGATGGGATGTGGTGCTGTGGATGCAGCGCTTTTAAAAATGCATGTGTAAACACACAGAGACACCCAGAGTCCATGCCCTTTGGATTTGGTGGGACCCCGGTGTAAACGAAATACGCGTAACATCTGTGAGGTTATTAGCATGAACGTGTTTGCCACATCTGCAGCGTAAAGTCTGTCACTGCTCAACCTTCCTCTTTACATCACTGAGTGTGTGTAAATAAACAATAAGCCCGAATTCAACACAGGAATCCAAACACACTTACTTCTCCCGCAGCTCAAGCCCAGGATGGTGATGACGCCACTGGCCATTTCTCCACCCAGCAGCACCCCTGAGCCGGATATGAGCTCCATCCCTCAGGACGCCGCCACCATCCCACACTCTGCCACGCCCCAGGTGCTCACAGGTAGGACGCCAAACACTTGGGGTCCCATGTCAGGGGTGATAATGGCTTTTGGGGGCTTTGGTTTCCAGCGGGGGTTTACGTAAGGACCGACACAAAAGATAGTTAACGCACCCTTGTGTTTCTCTCGCACTAGTCTGTATCTACATCAACAAGCAGGCCAACACGGGCCCCAACCTGGACAGGAAGAAGATCCAGCAGCTCCCCGATCACTTCGGACCCGACCGGCCCTCGGTGGTGCTGCAGCAGGCCGTGCAGGGCTGCATCGACAGCGCCTTCCAGCAGAAAACGGTGTTCACGCTCCTCACACAAGGCTACGGGGGAGAAAAGATATCAGGTGTTGTACAAAGACCCCCCTCAGGTGTTGTTTTCTGTTTGCTCAATACCCTTCAATACATTTCTTGGCTTTTCACCCGAGGTGGAGGCGAGAGATTACTGTCATTACTGTCAGTTTAACGGCCTAATTTGTGGGAAACGGCCCACTGGCGGTGCAACTGCTTCAAGTTGTCTCAATGTTTTGCTCCTGCAGCCACGTTTGATGGGAAGCAGCACCTTCTCAGCCTCCCCGTGGTGAACAGCATCGACTATGTGCTTCGCTTTCTGAAGAAACTCTGTCGCAGCTTACACTGTGAAAACCTCTTCAGCGACCAGCCCATTACCCAACACAGTGGCGGCTCCTACCAGTCAGATGGTACTTGCGCTCGGCAGAACCACCGTCGGATAATTGCATAGACTCGCAGCTAATCCTGACTCTCGTTTGTCCTCAGCCGAGACATCCATGGCTGACGACTACCACTTAGACCAGTCGGACGGAAAGCGGTACTCCGTAGACCCTGGCGATTCTGCTTTCAGCTCCATAAGCTCATCTTACTCGCCAAAGAACTCTTACAGCTTCCGCTCATCGCAGCAGTTCTCCAACGGCTCGGCCTCCATGAGCATGTGCAGGCAGTCGTCAACCAGCCCCAACACGTTCCCGGAGAACAACCGGACAGGTGAGGAGTCGTGGAAACCAGGATTGCGTCAGAAATATTGAAGTATGCTTGTAAAGCTTCACCTTGTCCATTCCAGGAGGTTACAATGCATCTCCGGAGTCGCAGGAGTCGAAAGCTCCGCCCAATAAGGACCCAACCACTTGGTCTGTGGAAGACGTTGTGTGGTTCATCAGGGACGCAGACCCACAGGCTCTCGGTCCTCATGCGGACGTCTTTAGAAAACACGTAAGTCCCCGATACACCGGCACGTTAGACTTAACATCCAGTAGACACCATCATGACACGACAGCCTCTGCTTCTTCTGCTGTCAGGAGATCGACGGAAACGCGCTGTTGCTGCTGAAGAGCGACATGATCATGAAGTACCTCGGACTGAAGCTGGGGCCGGCCTTGAAGCTCTGCTACCACATCGATAAGCTAAAGCAGATCAAGTTCTGAAAACCTCACGCGGTACATCTCCAACCCTCTTGAGTTCAAACGTAGTAGATCAGAGTAAAAGGTCACCGTCTGGGGACCCTCACGTCTTAATAGTGGGTCCCCAGCCTGGAGGTAAGTCCCTTTCTGCAGGGTCCCCAGAAGAAGGTGCCACTTACTTTACTGTCACAAAAACACAAATAAGCTACAACTTTAAATGTAATGACTTTTTACTTGAAGTGAAGATGATTCACATATCATGATTTAGATGTGTTTTAATAAATAAAGGGCGGAAGGATGGGCTCAGATATCAATAGTGACATCAGAGGGCTAACGTCAACATTCTCCAACAGCAGCTGCATTTGATGTGGTGTCAGGAAATGTGCATTTTTAATATATTTCCGTACACAATATTTAACTTACACATTACTTCAAGGTGCAATAACCAGTTTTTGGACACTAGAGGGCAGCGGTGAGCTTGTTATTGACAGTCATTCACAATTATTTGGTAAAACCATCATTGGTTCATCAATTGAGCAGCGATAGAGAACGTAAACAGCTACGTAAATTGTGAACACGGAATGGAAACTCTTACAAGAAGAAGACTTCAAAGAATGTTGAGAAAACTATGTGAATGTTTTGAATAAGATAAACTAGATGAGGAATAAAACAAAAAGTGATGGCCTTTAATTCTGGGGACCCAACAGGAAGTGGGGATGTTACTCTAAGCTGAGGTCTGCTGAGGGACCCTTTTCCCATTTATGCTAAATTGTACGCGGAATTGGCATAAATTATGGGATGCACACCATAAACATGTCCTATTTGCCTCACAAAACTTCAGTACATTACATTTTATACTTTATGATGTCTTTCACCCATTGATATAATCTTGTTTACTCGTGTTTATCAAGCTGAAAACACACATCAATAACAACTTACTGAAAACGGTGCGGTAAATACCACATTGCTTTTTTTGATTGAGAGATTTACAAAATCATTTTGGTACATTTTCACATTTCTGTATGGTGAAAAAATGACCCTCTCGTCTGATTTCTTGTTCTTTTTGATCATAATTTAAATTTCAAGAAAAGTATAACTGAAAATCCATTCGATAGAAAGACAAAAGCTCTCTTGTTTGTATACAAAGAAAAATGAGAGCATCGTAAACGTGATATATTTATGTTTCAATATGCAAGATTGTTACCTGCCAGTTATCTCTATAGGCTCTTCATGTATATTCATTTTTTAGTTCGGTATGATTTTTATCAGACATCGGTGTTGATACACAGGAAACATGAATGTCACACTAAGAAAAGCTTAATGGCCATGTACATGGGTATATAATATAGTATTGCTTTTGTATACCACTTTTGGTGTACAGTATGCATCCTTTTTAATCAATTAACCTTTGGAAGTGAATGCTGCTGTAAAGAAATGATATGTGAGCCATGCATAGTGAGAACAACCTGAGGTGTTTTATTTTGAAAATCACTATGAATAAGAGTTCTAGAGGAAGGCGAGTAAATCAGTGCTCTATACGCTGGTGCTAAAAGTTATCTATGTATTTAAGTGTTTGCTTTTGTGTCTGTGAGATGTAAAGGAAAACCTATGTGTATACTGTTACTGTATGTGAGTATTAAATTAAGAAATCAAGTAATCAGAGCGCTGTGTGTGTGCGGTCGACTTTTCATTTTACTGGAGAAATACTCCAGATTTGAATATACAGGTCTTCACAAGTGAGATTTATTCTGGCTGGGTTTATGGCTCGGCATGATTTAGCAAAGATTGCCTATACATCTTTGGCTCCCAGGGAACTCCAGGGGCCCTGGTTGGGCACCCTGAGGTACTCCTGAAAATATTTGCGTGTCTACATTTGAACAAAGATTATCTAAAACTATTTCAGCAGAAACTGAAATGACAATATTGATGTTTTTTTAACTACACAATCAATCACTGAAGAGTACACATTGTGTTTGTCATCTTCACTATCAAGAAATCCTTTCAATAGAGTAGTAGTAGTTCAGAGTGAACAAACTAGACACATGGAGCAGAAGGAGGAGGTGAAGCGGCAAAACTGTACCTTTAATGTTTTAGAATTCCATGAAACGCTTTCATGAAATCCCAATTTGTTTCCATACAGTTCGACATTCTAGTATGGGGGGGAGGGGTTGGGGGACACACCTGAAGACACAATTATAGTTTTCATTTGTATATACATCAGTAGAGAGCCCCCTCGTGGAGGCAGCCATATTACACCACCATGTTGTTACAGTAGCCCAGAATGGACAAACTACACATCTCCGGTTTCTCTATTGAGTACTTC
>JAFBJT010112444.1:4169-16601 GCA_016785325.1 Chascanopsetta lugubris
TCCAGTCACATTGTGCTTTTCCATTCGTTCTGTCCTTCCTCGGATTCCTTTGGCGTTCTGCGGATGCGTGTTTGATTAAGTGTACTACCATTCCATGACAGAGGGGGCACTCTTTTTTTTTTCTTCCCCCCAGAGGCTCCAAATTGACCTCCTCTTCCATTTTCATACCACTTCTCATGTGGTGGTCTGTTATGTCATCGGATGGGACAAAAGCAGCTGAGGGCGGTTGACCAATCATAGGAGACGGCCATCTGGCCAATCAGAGCAGTCCTGGCTGGTAGTGTAGTATGTCCACTCTGGGCTGCTGTAATAACATGGTGGCCCCCGTAGAGAGGACCCGCTCCATAACTAAATACACACATTAATGGGCTCATTTTTTAAGGTGATGAAAGAAATTCATGAAAATACCCAAATATTATTGTTTTGCAATATTTTTTAGAAATGACAAAAATGACCGAAATCGGACACACTGCACCTTTAAGCATATTTGAGGCCTTTCTACCTCCTCTCTTGGTAAATCCAACGGTGCATGAGGCGTGTGAGCCCCGCAGTCTAAGCCCCCAGCAGCGTAACCGGTGGGCTGTTGTGATCAGGACTCACCTGATCTCGTCTGAGATGGAGCCGACACCCAAACTATGCGTCTCTGTTTTACAGCGTCTCAAAAGCAGTTCGTTGAAGTGACAACGCTTTAGAGGCGCAGATAACAATTAATGGAGGCCGTCGGTCACATCCATAGTCGGGAGCAACATTACAGCCGGGTTCCCTCGCTCTCTTCATTAACGTGACACGGACTTCCCGCCCGTCGCCACTGCCGCCGCCGCAGGATTGATGTTTCACTTTCATTTATGGCCCCGTCTTTCTGCCCTTAACGCCGAGCGGGAGCCGGCTCGTCTCGGGCTCGCGATCGCACACTGGAACTAATTAACGAGTCGGGCCTCAGTTTATGTTAAGCAATGTTTGAGAGCGGAGAACGACAGGAACTTAATTACATGGCGCCGGCGCCGAGAATAGACGGCAAAAGGTTCCGGCGCAAAGGAGAGTGTGCGCGGGGGCGGCGGAGGCTGGGAGAGGATCTGGACTCGCGCCCTCGTCCACTGTCGCTGAGTGGATATTAAAGTTGTGTGTCACTTTGTTTGGCCCCGAGATTTGCCAGGGTCATATTTCGTGTGGCAGGGTGAAGCACATGCAGGAGATTTATCCTCTCTCTCTCTCTCTCTCTCTCTCTCTCTCTCTCTCTCTCTCTCTCTCTCTCTCTCTCTCTCTCTCTCTCTCTCTCTCTCTCTCTCCCCCTCTCTCTGTGTTCATAAGCTGCGTGACCAAACAGAGCTGTTGACTCTGGGCTTTGGGAAAACTGAAGGCTGGAATTAGGAAACCTTTAAGGAATTATTGCCAAAATATATGATGTGTGTCTGTGTGTGTGTGTGTGGAACATGTATTTTTTGTCCTGGTCCACTGGGTGCATTTAAAGGTGCAGTGTGTGAGATTTCGGCCAAACAATAACATACTGACATTTTCATGATTTCATAATTGCCTAAATGTTTTATTTTTTCTTCATTGCCCTTAAATGAGACCATGAATGTATATTTACATGAGGAGGGGGGCCGCCATGTTTTGCCAGTAGCCCAGAGTGGGCGTCCTAAACATCTTGTCAGTTTGAATGTCTACCATAGGTTCTCCTGCATGCTCAGAACGCAGAGGGTGAAGTGATGGATACATACAATATATAATGTAGTTTTTACAGATTTGTTTTTTCTTTTTACGTCTCCATGTGGACAAGGCCTGTGTCCATTGTAAGCTAATGTAAAAATGTGGTGGTAAAACATGGCAACCTCAAAGGGCTCATTCTTGATCCATCAGTTCGTATGAAACTAGATAAAGTTATTTTATAATTTCATCATGTAAAATGCTCTTCTTTGCCAACAGATCCAGGGGGAATTCCTCTTGAATTTTACACACTGCACCTTTAAGGGATGAGATGACAGTGACTTCCCCTGTTGAATAAATGTTGAGGTGGATACTTTGCATGAGCACGTGTACTGTATGTTGCCCCCCTGTGCAGGCAGCAGGACCCCTGTGGGTTAAGAGGTATGTCAGGAGAGGTGGACAGGAAGTGGGAACATGGCTGCCATAAAACAAAGCCAGCTCCTGAAATACTTCACTGATGGATTTACAAAGTTTGGCCCCAGCCAAGGTCAGGTTTGCTTTATTTGAGCACGGCCACAATACATGCGAGTAGAGACACTGTTAGAACCATCACTGATTCAGCGAGAGGATCCCAGGCCTGTGCAGGAGGAGACAATGAACTGTGAACTCGCCTCCTTTTCATGTTCAGCCGCACAGACCTGACCCCCCGCATTTCAAAAAGTATAGGGCCTTTAAATTCTCGGCGCTTCTTCTTCTTCTTCTTCTTCTTCTTCTTCTTCTTCTTCTGTCGAAGTAATAAACTGTTCTCATGGATTCCCAGTAAAAAAGTGTTACATAAGTGTTTCCAGATTCGCTGCCGAACACCTACGGTTCCATGTGGTTTCTTTCTGGTCTCCAGGAAGATCAGCAATTGCAAACTGATTTATACGAAGTGGAGTCTTCAAACCTCTGTTCCCGTCCTTATTTACATGTTATTCCATTTTTAGTTTTTTGATTTGAGAGTTCAGACTATGATGTTTTCTTTCCTTTTATTTCGGGAGTTTATCACACAATCACAGGTTTATCTCCTTCTGTCCAGTGAAGAATAGATTTCCATTAAACCATTAAACATCATCAATAGGCTTTATGATCATCCTACCTGGTTTATCTGCAGTGAAACAGTTGTGCAAGCAGTAAGTGCTGGATTATAAATACATTTGAGGGAAGACTTTTTTTTGTCAGAGATTAGATGTCTGCGGTACAGTACTGTGGCAACGACTCTTAAATGCAAAAGTTGTTTGCCTGATTGAAATTGCTTTGTTTAGTATTATTATTATTATTATCATTTTATGGGACCTTTTGATTCATTGCACTTCTTCCGTCGAAGTAATAAACTATTCTCATGGATTCACAGTAAAAACGTGTTTCGTAAGCGTTTCCAGATTCGCTGCCGAACACCTACGGCACCATGTGGCTTCTGCTCTCTGGGAATCCCGGGATGTACGTTACATTTACAAGATCAGCAATTACAAACTGATTTATACGATTCGAAAAGTGGCGTTTTCAATCCTCGCAGCCGAGCGCACAGCAAAGTGAGTCTTCACTCCGAGCGCGGCGGAGTCTGAGAGTGGATGGTGACAGTTTAATCTACCCATGGAAACATTTTTGTAACTTTAACCCAGTGAATCCAATGAAAGACACACTTGGGTTTTTTCTGAAGATGTGTATAAGGGTGATATAGTGTATAGTAAAACGCTGCGCCATTACTGTGCTTTATGTTTGGCAGTAAAAGCTCGACCTGCTGGTGGCGAATATGGAATCAGTTTATGCCGAGGAATGTGGAAAACTCCACGTGGTCACATGGTGCAGGCAGACCAACACCTTTGAAACCACGTGTGTCAAACTTGTGGCCCGCGGGCCGCCCGGCGGACTCACCGGGACCTCACCTGCCGTCAGGGTTCAGCTGGAGCCCTCATGCCTCCGGTCGTGTGCGGCAGAGGAGAGAGAGAGCGACCTGGCTGGTGACGACAGCTCGGTCTTGTGTGTGTGTGTGTGAGTGTGAGTGTGGGGGGGGCAACGATTTGGTGTGAGTGTAAGTACCGAAACAAAACAAAAAAACAAAAAAAAAGCAGCTGACTTCGTAAGAAAAGAAGCTCTGTGTTCCAGCTTTGGAAAGGGTGGTCAGCCTCTCCTCCGGCTTCTCCTCGCAGTAACCACGCAGGAGGAGTGGCTGCCAAAGCCGCAGCTCTTATAGGGGAAACCATGAGCAGCTGTGACGCAGCTGCCTGCACTTGACACCCCAGCGATCGGCACGTTGCCGTCGCCAACCTGGACACCGACACCCCTCCGATACTCTCCGCTCGTCCGACGCCTACATGTCCTCAGCCCCGCCCCCCCCCCACCCCCGCCGCCGCCGCCGCATGCGCTCCCTGACTGTCGTCTCAGCTCGCGGGCGCCGTCGTGGAACAGCATAGCAGCATAGTGGAGCATTGTGTTGGCATTGTGCGATCCAGGCCCCGTTGCAGCTGTCAACGCAAAACCACGCGGAATTCCCCCGGTGCCTCGGAAACATGTCGTGTCTATAAAAAATCAAAAAACAAAAACAGACACGGCTGCCTCTCCTCTGCGGACTACTGTGTGGATTTGTTGTTGTTTGTGTGGCTCCGGTCCACAGGATCGCTGGGGCTCTCCAGCAGATTACGCCTCGTTACCATGACGACCACTCACCTCAGATTATCTGCTCCGGTCCAGGTTGTGTTATTCCGGCCGCCGCAGCTGAAGATGGAAGAGGATTTAAAAAGATGCTTTTTAAGCTGCGCTCCCTCTGTTTTGCTGCTCGGAGCCTAACAGGATTATCTCAGTTTAACTTTAATCAGATTTATTTTGAAGTTTTTGATTTTTGATTTGTGACGGAGACAGAAGGAAACAGGATGATGGGAAACGTTGCCGGGGTTTAGCCGTCGTCCTGCTGAATATGAGAGGGTTGAGGATTTGAAGACGGTGAAAACGGTTCAGTAAATAACTCGAGTCCTAAAAACTAAAAACATACTGAAGGTGTGAGACTCAAACCCACGATCTTAGCTTGTTTTTATTTAGGACGTTTCTAAATGATAGAACACAATCGATGGGATTATATATTTTATTGTATCGATATTTTATATTGCATATCGTACATTTCAACAATAAGGTAAATCAGATAAGGCAAAACTTACAGTAAAATGTAAATACATCAAAGCACTGAAGATACATGACAATAAAGACATCAATTTCCCCTGATGTTAGAAATTCCCTTTATTTAAATGTTGTTTTTTATACATAAAAGTTGATTTGGAGGGAAAATCCGACATCGTTCTTTGTGTGGAACTTCAAAGGCCATGAAAGGAGCCGGATCCCTCGTAGGTTTAAAGACGAGTCCTTCGTTTCTCAGACTGATCTTTAAGAGGCCTGAGACACGTCTGACCTCGAGTGGGCGGAGCCAGTGACACGGTGGCGTAATAACGACTATCAACAACTCCTGTGGTTTAAGTTCCAAAAAGCACAGAGTCGTGTTTCGCCTCCGTATGAGTTCGACTCGATCGTGAGCCTCTGGAACCTCGCGGGCCGGGTTTGACCGTGTGGTGGGCCGGTTCTGGCCCGCGGGCCGGAGGTTTGATGCCCCTGCTTTATGTAAAGGAATACATAATATATAATCATCCCATTTGATTTGTTTATCAATTGATTAGAAACCGTTTGACGGATCAACATCACCTTGTTGTGACTCGTAAGATTTAGTCGAGTGCTCGGTTACGACCCGAGCCGCCGCCGCTCCGCCATCGCCGCTTCGCCATCGCCGCTCCGCCATCGCCGCTCCGCCATCGCCGCTCCGCCATCGCCGCTCCGCCATCGCTGCCATTTTGCCCCCCCCCCCCAAAAAATGGCCCCCTGCTTAATTACCTCTTGTCTGCCGGCGCTGACCCATTAAGCAGTTATCTGGTCGGGGCGCTGAGTAAACACATCTGTTGGAGGAGCTTTAAAAGGATGTGCGACAGATGCAGCCATTCCCTTTTCCATGCTGCCCCCCCCCCCACACCCTGCCCCCCCCCCTCCATTTAAATAATTCACCGTGCACGGAGGATCGGCGCCCGGCCCTGCCTGCCTGCCTCGCGCCACCTGCACGGAAACGCCGGCGCCCCGGAACAAACTTCCCGTCTCGGTCCATCTGTCCGCCTCCCGAAACCTTTTCCACCATGTTGGTTCCACATGGGGCCACTTCCTCCTCCTCCTCCTCCTCCACTTCCTGTCTTGGCCCCCGCTCTTTGTTGGGAAACATATTTCAGATTACAGCGAGCGGCGTCTCCAGCCGAAGGAGGGGGGGGGGGGCCACCAGGGGCCGGCGCCGTCCCCGTGTCCTGGAATCGCGGCGGCGGTTGAGCCGTGTAGCAGCACTCGTGGAGAGGCATCATCTGTGCTGACAGCTGTGGCATCAGGCTTCAAACACGGGCAGCTGCCCATGCCCCCCCCCCCCCCCCCCCCCCCCCCCCCCCTTACCCCCCCCCGCAGGGGCCCCCCCCCCCCCCGCAGGCCCCGCTGGGGGCCCCCACCGAGAGGTTAAGTGGCTGCGCTCCTGTCCTCACCTGGTGTTTTCACAATAATGTCGAAGGGTGAAAAATAACAGAGCAGCGCAGGCGACACCTGCGCTACCGAGCAGGTACGCGAGCTAATGCTAATGCTAATCAATTATTAATGGGGGGGGGCCGCCGCCCGCCGCCCGCCGCTCGCCGTGGGCTCCATCTGCTCCTGCGGGGGAATGAAAGTCTTCGTGGCAGAGATGTGGCCGATGTTTGATGGTGGTCCGCGTGGCTCGGACGTGTCGGTCACGTGATGAAACAGGAAGCAGCAGCTCGTCCTTCGCGCCGCGACGTGACGATTCAGTCTGCGCCCGTCACCATCAATCCGTTTAATATCACGTTTAATTGTAAATCACGAAAATGGGGAACATCATGAATTGAGTGATGTTTTATGAGGTGTTTTGTATTTGCATGAAAACACGTCAAATGTAGTTTGAGTAAAGTGACGGATACTTTGTGTATTTGTACAAGTACACACTTAAAAATACAATGGAATCTAAATATGTCATTGAAAACATGAATTCATGAAATAAAATGAAAACGGAACAAATATAATCAGCTTTATTCAAAAACTACTTTTGAAAAACATTTGGAGAGTTCATAAAAATAGTATTAACAAAAGAATGAAAAGAATTTTAAAAAATCTTTATTCTTAAAGGAATTCGAAGAGACATCGTAAATAAACACATTTAAATGATAAATTGAATCATAGAATAATTGTAGCATTTTATTAAAAATAATTCATTGAATTCAAAGAAAAAATATGATAAAGAAACGTTGAAAAAACAATAAAACAATAAATGCATTTTAATAATGATCATACAATAATAGCAAAATATTCATGTCAAATTGCAATCTGCTTTATCAAAAAAGATAAAAAAATAAATCAGAATAAATACCAAAATATAATTTTGGAAGGAGATGACAAAACGTAGTAAAGAATCAAATCAACAATATCTTTTCTGTATCAAATGCGGCGGTAAAATCATCTCTCTCCTCCCGGACTCATGTGACATCCAAGTTTTCAGAGGAGACGATGGAGATGAAATTCCATTTATTATCTCAGAGAAAGTAAATGTAAAGAAAGTAAATGTAAAGAAAGTAAATGTAAAGAAAGTAAATGTAAAGAAAGTAAATGTAAAGAAAGTAAATGTAAAGAATGTAAATGTAAAGAATGTAATGCTCGTCTCCTGTGAAGTCAGCAGCTGCTGCTCCTCCAAAGCTCCTGAAGATCTAAAGCCCGGCGCCATCAGGTGGCGTCTGGCAGGAGGTCTCGGTCCGGGCTTTAGGGGGTGATCCCTTCCATCCCTCCTCCTTCCTTCCCTCCTTCCCTTCCCTCCTTCCCTCCTCCCGTCAGAGCTCTGCTCCACAGAGTGACAGTGAAGTGACAGGCCTCACAGACGCTTCCCCGTCAATTATTCAGCCTCCTCACTTTCCGCCTCTTTACGGCAACTTTGGACGCCATTAGCGGCGGCGGCGGCGGCTCCTCCAGCTGCAGGGCATCACCAACGCTTAGCGTCAGCGCCGGGTTCGCGGCGCGCCCGGGGACAGAGTTCGATTCCCGAGGTATCCCAGAGCAGGCGGAGGAAGAAGAAGCCTTCTGCCGTTCCACCGGCGTGTCCCCGGGAGCCTTCGTCCTCCTCCTCCTCGCCGTCACGGGTTTGGGCCCGATCCCCGGGCGCCGTGACGACTCGCCCCCTCTCATCTCCCATTTATTCAAACAGGAGTGGGCGACCCGCCCAGCAGCTGCAGCTCGCCGCTCCGTGTCACTCCGCGCCTCGGAACGCCTCAAAAGTGAAATGGCGAGCGAGCGAGCGAGCGAGCGAGCGAGCGAGCGGCGCTACATTATTCATATCATCCTTTGTTCATTTTGCGGCAAAAATACTCCCCACCACGTTCAAAGTCCGTGGAACGGCGGCGAACCCGCTCCGCCGACGGACGACCGCCGCCGCCCCTCAGCCAGGACGGCGAAACGGCCGCGCGGAACTGTTGTCGTCTCGCGCTTTTATAAACAAATTACGAATAATCGCAAAGTCATGAATCCTGAACCGAAAGGCGCTAGAACGCGTAAACAGAGCGACTTACGAGAAACACACTTTGGCACAGTGCCGCCATCTAGTGCCGAGAACTTTCTCTTTTCTCGTTAAAACTACAGCTAGCTAAGCAAGTAACCGTGAGGGCTGTTTCACAGGAAACACATTTTGGGACAGTACTGCCATCTGCTGTCAATGAATGGAACTTTTGTCGTTGGCAGTTTTCTACTTAAAATGCGTTTTCGCACAACTTTCTCGATTTGAAGTTTCCTTTATAAAACTACAGCTAGCTTGTGTAACTAGAGCCATTTACCGGACATACCTTTCCGCACAGTCCTGCCATCTAGTGTTGAGAAATGGAACTTTTTTTCATTTGCGGTTTTCTCGTTAAAACTACAGCTAGCTAAGTAAGTAACAAGGGCTATTTGTAGTGTATGCATTTCCCGAGGCCATCTTGTGTTGACAAACGGAACTTCTTTCATTTGAACTTTATAAAACTGCAGTTAGCCCGTGTAACCTGAGCTATTGTGCAGGAAATATATTTTCTCACAATACTGCCACCTGCTGTCAGTGAATGGAACTTGATTTCATTGAAAGTTTTCTATATAAAACCACAGCTAGCCCAAGTAACCAGCGCTGTACATTTTCAGACAGTGCTGCCATCTGCTGTTGACGACTGGAACTTCTTTGAAAACTATAAATTGCGCCTTTCACCGGAATTCCAGATGCAAATCGTCAGTAGTTGTGTTACGATTGAAATTTCGCATTGAAAGAAAAGTATACTCACTCCGGCATTAATTTAAAAACGGTGTCAACTCGATGAGCCACGGTAACATTTCCCTTCTTCTGGAATTAAAAGGCGGAGAGGAGAAGAGGATCTATGACTTCCTGTGCGTCTCAGGGCTGCAGCAGCTTCTGCCGACTCAGCGCCAACTCCGTAAATTAGCCGCCGGCGTCTCGGGGAAGAGAAGATTAGAAAAAGAGAGCGGACCGGTGGACTATGGTTGGGTTGTGGTGCGTTAAGGATGTCCAGTGATGTCAGGTCAGGCGAGGGGGGCGGGGGGGGTTAGAGGGGGGGGCGGGGCTCTAACGTTTGTCAGCGTAACTCGCTTGGGAGCTCCGCACCTCGGGCTTGATTAACAACCTGCCCGCCATTATCACGGATTGAGGGTGTCAACTAAATTAGCCCCCCCCCCCCCCCCCCCCCCCCCCCCCCCCCCCCCCCCCCCCCCCCCCCCCCCCCCGCAAACCCCTCACCCATTCATCGCCGCCACTTAGTTAACATGCAGGGAGCCGGAGAGGCGGAGCCTGAGCGGCGATTTACCTCCATCCCACACAAAGAGAGAGGTTTTCTGAAAGAGGGTCCTTTCCTTCAGAGTTGTCGTTTATTGTGCGTTTTTTTTTTTGGTTTCATTCAGAAAAGAAACACACTTTTGTGTTTGTGTTGCGTTTGCGCCGAAGCCTCAAACCCGAAGGTTCCGGTCCCGGTGGAAGGAGCTGAATCAAGTGGCTCTGTGCCGGGAACTCGTCGACCTTTTGACCTCTTCTCCGGTTTGTCATGTTAATGGAGAAATCTGCCGCGTCAGCAAGAATTCAAAACCCCTGATCTCACTTTACAGGGCAACGGCAGAAATGCTGATCTTTTCAACCTCTGCTCTTAAATTTCACTGTGACCGAGTACTTTTTGTTATTTTAACAATATTTGTAAAATATCCAGAAGAAACGTCTTATTAGTTATAAAACTAATTGATTACACATTAATCTAGCCGAATCATACAATCTGTTAAAGATGCTTAATTTCTTTTCTGCCATAGTTTCCTTAAATGACTCTAAAGGGAACAAGTGAAAAAAAATGCATCTACAATTTAAAGGTGCAGTGTGTAAGATTTTGGTCAATTTTGTCACTTCTGAAAATATTACAAAACAGTGACGTACGGACAATGTAATGAATCTGTAATCACCTAAATGTCTAAAGTCCATTAATGTATATTTACATGAGGAGTGGGACCACTCCAGGGGTCCGCCATGTTTTTACAGTAGTAAAACGCACTAAACATCTTTTGAGTTTGAACAACAACTGAAGTCGACCACAGCTTCTCCTCATGTTCAGAAGAGTGAGGGTGAGCTGATGGATGCTACGTCACCAAATCGTACACACTGCACCTTTAAAGTTTTTTTTTGTTGTTGTTGTTGTTGTTTAAATAATAATATGTAGCGTGAGTAAATAAAGAGTGTAGAATCCCGGGCGCAGTCATGGACACGCGGTCTGCTCGCTCATCTGCTCTGAACCACAGGAGGATCGGAGGCCCAGGGCTCTGCCTCAGGCTCCGTCCACAGCAAAGACTCAAAGGCTGGGCTTATTATTCTGCTGCCTCCCCTGTACACTACCACCACACACTCACAGCTGGCGCACACACACACACACACACACACACACACACACACACACACACACGCGCGCGCCGTCCTTTCTCTCTGCGTGGTGGAGGATTTGAGGCGTTTCACTTGTTCCATTTCCTGAGTTCTCATTAAACCTGTGGTAATTGGATGAGGTATAATAGACATATGGAAATTGCGGTGCCGTTCATCATTAAGCTTTTAATTGCGCCCATTTTACTTCTCCGTGTTTCTTTCTCCTCTTTTTTTTCTTCTTCTTCTTCTTCTTCTTCTTCTTCTTCTTCTTCTTCCCTTTGGTCTAAATAAGCGGTGGGAGGGAGTTCAGCGGCCTCGTTAACGCAAACGTCCGACGGCTGCGTCCTGACGGACGTGGTAATGAGAGGGTTTCCTCCCTCTCTCCTCCATTGTCCTCGTCAGAGGGAATCACCCTGCTACGATCACTCTCTTCATTTTGAAGGAGTGATATCTCACTCCTTAATCTCACTGGACGTCTCCATACAAATTTATAACATGTCATTTCACCTTTGAGGAAAAGAGATTGATTGCAGGTGTGTTTTCAAATGTTTGTTCATTCATTCTTACATTTGACTCCATTTGTTTTCCTGTTTTGCTTCACAAGCTCCTCTTTTCTTCATTTATTGGGGGAAATAAAGGGAAATGTCATCTCAGTGTGGTTTCCCCTCTGAACTCATCTGAGTTGTTTTTAAGTGGTTTAGTGGTTTAAATATCTATTATTTTGTTTATATTTCACATGTTTCGCTGTTAATTTTATATATTTAATTGTGTGTAGTGTCCTGTTTTTTATCTTGGCCTCGAGTCTCTGTAATCAAGTTATTATGATTATTATTATTATTATTGAATTGAATCGTATTGAACCTTTTGTCTTCAGGACCATGGATGTTTTCATCAGCCTCAACGACGGGAAGTCCTTCATCTCCAGCGCTCACACCATCACTGCCTCCACCTGCGTGAGTCCCAGTCACATCACTCACTTTCCATTTCATTAGCATCAGGATTGTGGTTGATCTTTGGTTTATTCGGTGATGGATGATGGATGGTTCACTGGATGGATGGATGGATGGATGGTTCACTGGATGGATGGATGGTTCACTGGTTGGATGGATGGATGGATGGTTCGCTGGATGGATGGATGGTTCACTGGATGGATGGATGAATGGTTCACTGGTTGGATGGATTGATGGATGGTTCACTGGATGGATGGATGGATGGTTCACTGGATGGATGATGGATGGATGGTTCGCTGGATGGATGGATGGTTCACTGGATGGATGGATGGTTCACTGGATGGATTGATGAATGGTTCACTGGATGGATGGATTGATGGATGGTTCACTGGATGGATGGATGGATGGATGGTTCACTTCATGGATGGATGGTTCACTGGATGGATGGATGGATGGATGGATGGATGTATGGATGGATGGATGGATGGATGGATGGTTCACTGGGTGGATGGATGGTTCACTGGATGGATGGATGTATGGATGGATGGATGTATGGATGGATGGATGAATGGATGGATGTATGGATGGGTGGATGGATGGATGGATGGATGGATGAATGGATGGATGGATGGATGGATGGATGAATGAATGGATGGATGTATGGATGGACGAGCGCCAGTTGAATGTTCACAGACGGGTTAGACGGACAGATGATGGAAACCAAAAACACAAATAGAAACAAAGGGAAACATTAAAGCTTGTGTCAGACTCTGAGCCGTCCTGCGAGATGTAATCTGATTACTCTGC
>JAFBJT010112445.1:7966-15386 GCA_016785325.1 Chascanopsetta lugubris
TCCCCGGTATCCGTTAGTATAAGAGTGGGCACGGCTGAGTTCAATAGATTAATGCGCCTAACGATTCCAGGTGGCCACATTTTGTACATTTACAAATCATTTGATCCGTTTCTGGAGTTTATGTAACAGCTGGTTGTATCAGGGGGTAATGTTGTTGTGTCACAGACTCACTATTTATTGGATGAGTCGCCGAGTTCAGCCACAAAGTGAGAAAACAACAAACTGTAGTTTTCAGAACGGGAGTTTGTCGGTTCCTTAGAACAGCATTCCTCTGTGATCACTGCCCCGCGGTGACACTTTGTTTGTTTTCTGACATGTTTTACTATTGTGACACAAAATCATTTGATGCTTTACATTTAGTATTGAATGTGCAACATGTAAGATTGAGCTAGTTTATATAACATCCCATGTTATTTGATTCCACACTTGGAAGGCTACCTCTGATATTTGACCATAGAGATGATCCTCTTGATCATTTTCAATGACCTCCGTTCCCTGGCTCCCTCTGCAACACACACACACACACACACACACACACACACACACACACACACACACACACACACACACACACACACACACACACACACACACACACACACACACACACTCACACTCAAAAGCTGTGTCACTGATGACAAGAGTGTCTCTCATTGTTGAGAAATGGACAGACAACTGCACCAGAAAAAAGAGGATGTGAAACAATGGTAGATGAGTCATGTACTCATCCTTTCTGTCCGAATCATATCAACCTTATGGTTATGGTTTTAATTTATGCTGAAATGACAAGAGATTGGATTGTTTACATACTCTTCTGATCCCCGGATGAATTGGTACCCTCCTATTTATATTCTTGAACTGCACCAACCAATATTAGTTATTCGGGGTTGATGGTAATACCAGTAATTAGCAGTTCATGAGGCTGATAACTGACACCTGGAACTTTTTTGTAGTACAGTTGGAAATCCTTTTGTCACAAAGGCTTAAGCCTTAATTAGCCACTACTCTTGTGGCATCTAGCCAATCAGATAATGTTGTGGGTGGAGCATTAAGTGAATTAGAGTAGAGAGTATAAACAGAACAGAGGGGCCAGGCAGGGAGACGGCTGCAGTGGAGCCAAAAAGCACAGTTTTTCAAGCATTGATCTGATGGATGATTATTGAAATGGAACTCAAATGCTGATAATTGGCAAAACGGCAAATATAGAAATTCAGTTGGTCCCACCAAAAAGTGAACAAAGTGGACTATTCTTTATTTGTTTGTCCAAACTGCTGATGTTGAGCTTTGCATTTTGACACATTCCTTCATGATTCAGCTTTATGAGCAGATGTGTGTCCTACTTGCAGTGTGTTTTCCGCCTCAGTTGATCAACATTGTGTTCTATGGTGTTCCAAGTTTTAGTGCACAATTTATCCAGAGAACATGATGTACAGAATTTAGTAACAACAACTAGCACTGCTTGATGGTATTATCATTGAAATTGAATTAATTGTTGAATCCTCTAATTTAACTATCTAAGTTGACCAAAAATAGAAATTCAGTTTGGAGAACAACTATTAACAGACTTTTATTTCTAGGAGATCTAATCCTGATATTAGATACCACAAATGGCAACATTACAGAGAGTTATATCCTATTGGCCATTGCCATCCCAGACGAGGCGCATGTTCCAAATTGTCACATGAATATTTTCTGTCATGTGAAACTCTATGTGACTTTAACGTATGTATTTATTCAAATTCTTTCATCATACAGTTGTCTAGGTTTGGGGAATATTTTTTTGGTTGTCAGACCGCCTCTGAGGTGAAGTTAGAGAACACTGATAAGGCTGACTTACGTCATTCTGCAGACATCAGCCAACAATGCAGCTATTTATTCCAAGCCAGATTTAGTCCCAAAGTCCTGGCCTGTACTGAGAAGCTGCGCACCAATGAAAACTGCGTTCGTTCTGTTCGAAGCACTTGCCCTGAAACAAAAGAGGACAAAACTTTCTTGTAGCTTTGGTGACGAACATGTATTTGTTTTTTCACGGAGGTCAAAGTTACATAATTTCCTTCATGGGTTTCCATGGATGTATCCATGGTTCCAGTTACCTGAATAAGACGGGGTGTTTTGGGGCTGTGAATGGAGGATTTCAGCTGAAGTCAAATGTGTGAACAGCAGTGTGGTGAAACCCGAGTTCAAGATATGAATGAAGGCTAACGCACAGTACGTTTACGTGCACCGCTTAATCGGATTACAGCCATAGTGCGACTATGCGCCTCACTCGGGCAATTGCAATTGTCCGAGTATACACTGGCTGAAGCATGTCACACCCTGGTGCGATAGGTGGCACTGAACCCATTTCAACTAGTGGTCATAGAGCCATTTCCGGTCGACCTCTTTACGTCACCAGCAACAACAAACTCAGGCGGCATTGAAGAAAGATGTAATAAAAGAAAAACTAAAAACAATCAAATAATCTAGGGGTCTTAATCTGACTGTGAAACCCGATTCAGTCCAATCTTCGTCAGACTAAGGTGTATTCATGCATTTTAAAAATCCTATCCTATCCTCAGAATGACACAATCTATTGGTGTAGTATTTTGGAGCATGTTCAGTCACATCAGAGTAGAACACATCAGAACAATAAGATGAAACAAGATATTGTGGTGTGGTTTAAACAAACATTCACAGCTGCCATGAAGTATGTGATATTGTGTCAATACACCCAAGTCGTTGTTTATACAAGAACCTTGGTATGTTCAAGCAGGTGGTAACGGCTTTCTTCTTTTTATTCTTTAGTCTTTCAGTTGTAGCATTCAACTCTGCACCCACACCCTTTAGATGTTTTGATATAGATACACTTTTTTTCTATATGTTTTTGTTTCTATTGTTGAGATTGAGTTCAGTATAACTCTGCTCAGTGCTCTCTATATTCATTTATTCAAATTATATTCATTCATTTTGTACCCATTTATATATGCTTCTTATCAGACCCTTCTGAAATACCTTAATTTTTACCACCTAAGTCTGGTTTTGTGTGGCTCCCCATTCGTACGATCCAAGTCAACAGACTTAGATTGTGTCCTATTCAGACTCTTCTCTAAATGTGATTGATAATGGACTCATGGTAGTTATCTGTTAATGTCTACTTTGCCACATGTATATGTGTTTGCCTGGACTTTTAAAGAAAACTAAAGTTTAGAGCCAAGTACTGAAAATGGTGGGAAAAGAGTGAGCGGAGATGTTCTGTGAAGTTTTAAGTGTGTTTCTGTGTCAAACAGGCTGCGTGTGTTGAAGTGTGAAGTTTCTTTTTTTGCCTGACTTTTATGTTGTTCCTGCAGATGGGGAAGAGCGTGAGGCTGATGATATCATGGGTGGTGTATTAGATGGGGGGCATGACATTAACGTTCGGAGCATCAGTCATGTTGAGCTGTCGGAGGAAAGATTTGCGAGTCACCGAAGGAGCTGGACGTCCATGACGGAGGACTGACAGGAGAGTAATGCTTTGCCAGTGACGATGTGTCGTCAGACGACTTGCCACCCTTTTGCCCCTGTAGGAAGAAACAAACTCACTTGCTCGGTGACAGGAAGCTCTCTTCCAGCGATTTGGACGTGACGCTGGCTTTCAAACTGACTTGGAAAAGCTTCCACAGCGTGCCGGGCCCATTCTTAGTTATGCTGGCCCTCTTCTTGTACTGTGCGCAGGGGCTAGTTGCCTGCCGGGCCTCCTCCTGTTTGTCCTGGGCTTCCACCCGCTTCAGCACTGAGGTGCACATACTCCATAGTCCAGGTCAAGCTTGATGAGCTATTCTCTTAGGGGACGGGGGTCCGGGAGTGTCCAGTTCATCTTCTTAAGCTGCAAGGTGGTGCGGTTGAGTCCTCATAGTGGTCGAGGGTCTGATGTGGGTGGCGCTGTCTATGAGGCCTTGGATGACGGTGCGAGTGTGACTCAGATCCAACCTGCTCCCATACGTGATACATTCACACGGGGCTTTTAATACTGTGCTGGTTGGAAAGGGGGAAAACCTGTATGTGCAGCACCTCATTACCCCTGTATCCCACTCTCCTTCTCTCTCTCTCTCTGTCTCTGTCTCTCTCTCTCTCGCTCTCTCTCTCCCTCTGCACCCCTCCCCCCCTTCTCACTCCAGTCTCACTCATTCACGCCTCGGCACTACTCGTCATTAGACTGGCTGGCTTGCTTAACATCCTCTCATTGGAGGAGGACATGATATGTCTTTTCGTTACATTTTTAATGTGTGTGCGTGAGACACCGTCTCCTATGATCACTAATCTTTTGTAAGTCACACAAATTGATCCAGTGTCACTGACTAAGCGAAATGGGGTGTTCGGTATTTATTTGAAATCCGCACTAATCTCTCACTACCATTTGTCGCATTATACGTTACGTGGAATTAACTATAACAAGGATTGTATTTGCCCGTGAAAGCAAAAGTGTGCTTTTGGAATTCTCTACTTAGCGTTTCAGCATGCCGGGACCTGCCGAGGAATGCAGGGAATGAGGGAGAGAGGAGAGGGAAAGGAGGGAGAGAGACAGATTCCAGACATCAGGGGAGATGGATCCTAAACAACATATGCTTCACAGAGTTATTTTTGTAAAGTAGATCAAAGAACACAATGACAGAAAGACACCAAGAGCTCATTCTTGGCAATTCGCCGGGCAACTAGAAACTAACTCGTAAGAACCCAATACAGATCCGATTTGAGACACAGTTTATCTTAAGTGCATTGAACTCGCAAGATCCCCCGGACTTTATCCAGGCGGGGTGAAAGTGTGAGCGCGAACGTCCAGGAGAGAGCCTGTGGACTTTCTGCAGAGGAGCTCACTTGAGGATACAGCTGGAGATCCTCAGCAGGTTTCACCAGGATGAAGTAATGGCGTTTAAGAACCAAAAACAAAGTAAATAGAAAAGTGTTGGTGTTCACACAAAAGCTATTTTAACAGAGAGCTTTTGGTTGTAAAGACAAATACTGATGTGTAAATAAACAGCCATCCTCTTTACTGGAGAATTTATATGTTATATCCTGCCTTTGTCTGCTGCCTCAGTATTCAGCCCAGCGCACTGGAGATTTTTTTGGAACACATCTGAGTAGATTGTCTCCTGCTGTGTTGTGCTGCTTTGATGTGTGAAAGTCCAAACCAAACTCTTCAGGGTTTCTGAGCATCCCTGCACTCGCCTTTCATCGGTGATTAAATGACTAATAATTACCACTGAAATTCCATGAATAATATGGTTATTTACGTAAATCTCCGATCAAATATGTTGTTCCCTCATCAAGTCGAGGGGATTATCACAAATATCAGCGGGAAATAGTGTAGAAGTAGAAACTGAATGAAGTCAAACCATGTTTTCTTTGAAGAGACAAGAGAATACAATGTGGAGCTTCTAGTGACATGATGTGTCGTATTCTTCCAATCACTCCGCTGAATAGTTCAGTCCTGTGACAGCGCACAAAAGACTGAAAATGAGTTGGACTGTCAGTCTGCCCGTCAACCCACTTGTTGCCAAAGCCCTGCTGAGTCTTAGAATGTTGTGAATGTGGAGGGGTGGATCCCCTACAAATCAAACGGTCTTGGTTGAAATGCTCAACCCCAAATTGACCTTGGTTTGCCATCATGACTGCGATGGAATGGGTGAATGGGATGTAACAGTCTGGTTTGTCTTGTAAGCATTTTTTTTACTAACCTTAACATGTCAGGCCTTTGTCAAGAAAACCCACCTGCAAGTTTGAGACTGCACAGCCGTCTTTTGATCATTTCAAAGTGAAAGTGTGTAGGATTTGTGTCTTTTCTCTGCGGAATTACTGAATGGATTTAGCGATGATGGCATCATCTTTCCTCCATTAGTGTCTCAGCGTGCATTTTGAAAGCACTGTGAAAGCAATTCACAGTTTGTAATCCCAAAAAATGGTGACAGTAAAATTATTCGTGTCTGTCACTATACGTAATTAGCTTGGTACAATGCTACGTATTTCTGTCATAATGCTCTCACTGACTCCTCACCTGTTGTCGTCATTGTCCTATTCATGTGACTGTTCATTGTCAAAGCCTCGCCTCAAGAGCCTCATCACTGGGTAGAATAGTAAATAAAGACTTGCCTGCGCGCCCAAAGAAAAGAACAAACCACACGCCAAAAATGCGAGAAAAGCATCACTGGGACATCACCCACTGCTGCTGTGTTGTGGCCACGTATCACTGCAGGTACAGAACTTTGATGTGGCAACCGCGGCAGCCTCTGATGTGAAGATAGTGTTGGGTTATGCTGCGACGTACCCTCGGGGCTCCGGCCTCCACGCTGCAACCAGAGAGAACAAAACCTTAGATCCAGGTCTCTATGGCAACGCTTTGTCCAAGCCCCGGTTCCCGTGTACCACTGCTGATGACACACGAATATAACAGCCTTGTTGTGTCTGGATAATAACGCAGTTTCAAAACGAGTGTCGGGTTAATTTCTTTATTACTTCTCCCCCTCTGTTTGACCAGGCTCGTGTGTGTGTGCGCGACGTATAACTGGTCGCAGCCAGCTACAACATCGTGTCGGCCTCCGATGTGATTACCGTGTGGCAGCTTAGTGTCGGGGGCTTGTCGTGACGCTTGCGCGTGCGTCTTGTCTGAGTGATCAGTGCTGCACTCCGCCCCCCCGCCCCCTCCTCCCGGAGATGGACCTTTGCTCAGTCAGCCAGCTGGAAGGTAACTGATTTACAGTGTTGCAGGAATACTTTTAAAAATACACTCGCACACCATCCACCCACCTCAGATCAACCTCACTATTTCAGCTAAAAATAGAGGCAGAAAGAAATAGCGAAAGAGAGCAGGATCAAGTGGCGTGTAAAGGTCATAAGTTGACGCGAACGCCACACACATTCAGTATTTTGAAAGATAAACTCTGGCTTCCCGATTCTACATTTGATTGACAGTAGTCGCCATCTTTGTGTGTCTCACGGTCGTATGTGACGGAGAGTCATGCACATCAGTCTGTGCTAATGAATGGGTGTGTATTGTGTTTTAGAAGTGGCTGAACAATGTTGAAGCTACAATGACGCATTGTCAAATGTAATGGCCCTTTAAGACCACTGTTGGTTTGGGTCGTGCGTGAAACATTTGTCCTGGTGCATTCCTCCTGCATTCCTCATGCATGGTTTGAGGGCATTAACTAAATCGTCTTTACTGGATGTGTTTTCCCCCCCCCCCCCCCCCCCAACACACACACACACACACACACACAGTGCAGGTTTCTCATGTGGCCCCTTGTAAGAATTAATTGCCCACCCCTGCGTTACAATGAGTCCATTCAGCTGCTGCTTAGAATACTGGAAATACTCACTGTACTGCTTCACAGTACACACATGCAGTACAGGAAGCAGTAGTGTACACACACACACACACACACACACACACACACACACACGGTGCGGT
>JAFBJT010112446.1:7790-29188 GCA_016785325.1 Chascanopsetta lugubris
AGACGGAGACGCCGTGTCACATGCTTTGTGATGTGTCCGCGTACTTCGTTATCAGAACGTTGCGCCGCGTGAAATAACACGTTTACTCTGTCACATTACTGTCCGGCATCCTCGAGCCCGGCCTCCAAGGTCCTTTGCGCTGTTGATATTTTGGATGATTTGACATTTCACTGCGAAAGACAGTTATTTTCCTCTGGTGGTTCGGTTGTATTCTGCTCGCGCCTCGTTATTATAGAGAGAGTGGCGAACATGTATGTTACAGCTGAAGAGAGAATGAACTGCGCATCTTTTAGGATAAACACTCCACAGCTTTCGATGCTTTTGTCGACGCCGGTGATCCACTGATGTATAGTTCATATGGGGGTGTGTTATTGTTCCTGCTGACACCGTCATTATAAAAGACAAACATTTGTCAAGAAGGTTGTTCCCATTGCTCTTCCATCTATCTGTCATTTATCGATCTATATAGATAGATCGATAAATACACTACATCTAAATATAGTGCATAAGGCCTTGTAAAAAAAAAAAAAGTAGTGCCATAGAATATTTGTCTTTTTAGGTTGTCCTCACACACACACACACACACACACACACAGAGTTGATGCATGTATATCTGTCCTAATTTAGTCTGAGGCAGCAGCAAAGACTCGTCAGCGATAGGGCGACAGATGGGAGCGTGTCTGTCTGTGTTGTTGTAAATGCAAAAGCAGTGTGTGCATATACTGTGTGTGTGTATGTGCGTGTGTGTGTGTGTGTGTGTGTGAGTGTGTGTGTGTGTGTGTGTGTGTGTGTCTGAAGCAGCGCAGTGAAGTGCGAGGTGACCTTTCGGCTGGTGTAGAGGTGGCATCACAGTGACAGTGTGACAGAGCGGGCCTCAGTCTTCCTGTAATGGATGAGCACTCTCAAGGTGAACACCTCTCCTTCCTCTCTGCCCCTCGCACCCCCCCTCCCCCCCGACACCCCCCCTCCCCCGCCAACATCCCCCTCCCCCATCCCACATGTCCTCGTTTTTCTCCACAGGGACTTGCTACATTGGGCTGATCACCTTTGGTTGTTTTTGAGGCGTCGTGAATGAGCGATGCCTTCACACTCCCGGCCGCTGTGTGTTTTGCAGTTGCAGGTTTTTCATAAAGCGACTGCCGCTGGTAAATAACGGTAAAGAAACATTGAAAGCGTAATCATTGTAATACCAGTATTTTTACACATTCGTCTTTGCTTTAAGAGCAACCCATACACCCCCCCCCCCCCCCCCCCCCCACAACAAATGAAGGTGCATGGCCTGACTGTTGCTCAAAGCTGAGTGGAGGAGACGGCGTGGGGAGAACAGCTTCACTGTTAAACATGATTTTTTGAATCGCTAACTCACTAACGTTTGTCCATCGTCTCTGCCTCAGAGTTGTACGCCACTCTGGCTTTTTGTTAAGACAGGTAGGAGGGGTCGGATCATGTGACCAGTGCTCCGGCCAATCAGATTGCTTCGATCGCTCAAGGGGCAATGGCTTTTCTTTCGTTGTCATTGCACTGGTTCCCTCTGAGAACATTTTTTGAATTGGATCATGGACGACGGCTGAAAACGAATTCGGCAAAATCCTCCACTGGGCCGGATTGGTACCGTCTGGCTGGGCCGGTTCTGGCCCGCGGGCCATATGTTTGACCCCCCCCCCCCGGCGCATGGCAGAGACGTCTCAAAGCCCTTGGTGAAACGTTCAAATGAAACAACAAACACTGTCTTGAGGACTCCACCTTTGAGGTGTGATGGAAATTAATTGGAAGAGAAAACGAGACCGTTTTCACTCCACATTTCCCCGGCGATGGCGTCATTATCAGCCACAGCGCACGGCCATCTTCTCCGCGACTTCCCATAGTGCTTATCCTGTAAATTGAATTCCTGTAGCGCCGCGCCGGTTGAGCTGACACTGCCCTTTCAAAGCGCGTATTTATGATAATGATGTCGAGGCGCCATACACTAATCCCTCAGAGTGCAGCCACAGACTGGGCGTTGGGGTGGATGTACAATCTGTTGGTGTTATTGATCTGAGTTGAGGGGACACAGATGGCAGGTCACAGCAACATACTTGCACGATATTGATGAGTGGGCATAAGCAGCCGGCCACCCACATCTCTGAGAGACGGACCCTGCTGTTCGTCCTCTACGGCCGACTGTGGAAGACACGATGCCTCGAACGAGGGGACGCAGGAGAGAGGCTCGGTGACCCGCGGACCAACACACCAGACCCTTTCATAGCAAATGGAGCAATTTAAAGGTCCAGTGTGTGCAATTTAGGTGAAATTGTTTCTCTTGCTATTGGTACAGATGTGAGACATGAGAACTCCAATGACGTTTCTAAGAATGTATTAGCATAGGATGAGCACTTTATGAATGAATCCTCTCTACGCAGGCGGACATGTTGCACCACCATCTTTTTACCGAGGCCCAGAATGGACAAACTAACATATAATGAGCTTTAGTAGTAACTTAAGGCAACCAAAAGTTCTCCTACAAGCTTATGGGAAGGGGGTGGGTGAGGGGTATTCATGTGCAATATGTGACCTCATCACTGGGTGTCACTAAATCCGACACACTGCAACTTTAACGTCAATATCCCATTACCTCTTATGCCCTTCAAAGTGACCAAGACAGACTATGATGGCTCTCGGCTATAAATAAATAAATAAAGAAATAAATAATCAATAAATAAGAATTTAATTGAATAAATAAATACATTAAAAAAAATCAATAAATAAATACATGAATAAATAAATAACACAGAAGCATTTTTCTAAAGCCAGAATTTGGTATGTTCCTTCTTGGCCATTAAAGAAACATGGCCGCCTTAATGGTCCTACCTATCCTCCCTATAAAGGCTCATTCCTGGCAAATGAAAACAGTTCTTAGTTTCAGATCATTCTTCACAATGAAAACATAAACATGAACCTCGTTTTCCATTTCTGTCATTAGTCCCCCTCAATCCTACACACTGCCCCTTTAACCCCCCCAGGGCATTCTGTTCGAATGGGTGGGGTCCAGCTTTGAGCTCCCATCTCATGAGCGTTCACGTCACCTCAGCTGCTCGGCTCCGGCACATCACTCAAACCTAATTGAATATGCGGATGCGCTTTAGCTTAATTGTCCAATATGTTACTGTAAACAAGTCTAACGAGATTAACATTTACACACACACCGATAAGAGGAATTAGTTATACATACGCGCGCCGCAGTCGTTTGAGTTAATTGTCAGATCATTAAACGTTAATGGCGCGATTATGGCGAGCGCGCTCGCTGGTTCAGCACGGCAACGCGGCCCCTCGCCCTGAACCGGAGCGACGGCGGAGGGATTCAAAGAAGATTGCATTTGTGACAAACACCGTTCCCCACTCATCCATCACGCTTGCCAAACTTAGGCATTCATTATAAAGTTTGCCGATGGATGCAGACCGTTCTCCTCGGCCATTCATTTTTTAGCTCCTCTCGCTCTCTCTCTCGCTCTCTCTCTCTCTCTCTCTCTCCCTCCCTCCCTCCATACCTCTCTTTCTTCCAGAGTGTGTGCACCAGTGTTTCACTGCTTCCTCCTCTCCCACTGAAAGATGCTGAGCAGCCGTGTAACAAAGGAGGCAGTGCATTAATTAAACACAGCAATTTGCTTTCCTCTCCTTTTTGTTGTGGGGACAGCGCCGCCAAGATTGATGGGCCACTGTCTGATACTGGAGAAGCCCACTACATCTACATCTGAGGCTGATTGTGATGGAACACCCATTAAGTGGCCAGTATGTATTAAGATGTCAACTTTTATATTATAAACAGTGTTGGTCTGTATATTCTTATTTTCATTTCATTTATTAATCTTTTTTTTTTACTGCCCCTGCACTTTTGCCTGTAAGCAGATTTGTCTGCCAAGCAGCTGTCATGTGAATACTGGCTGTGTGAGAGGGGCACAGTGTCTTTGGAGCCAGATTACAGGGGAGGACAGGCAGGACACAGGGGATCTAAGTTCAAATGTCTTATTTAAAATGTCAGTAAAATTCAAGTTACATCCACTCATCACCCCCCCCCCCCAAAAAAAAACAACACTGCTTCTCAACTGGGGGTTCAAGGACCTCTGGAGGTCAGGTTCATTGAAACCATAGACTGTATATAAAGATGAGACGCAGCATCCTGGTTCATCCGAGTTATCAGAGCTCTTCTCCTGCACTTCTCCTGAGTTCTGGTATTAAAGTTCCTAACATCACGTCTTACAAACCATATTGTGACTCCACCTATAGATTAAGATTTGACTCAAAGACAATTGAACTGTAAAATAAAGAAGATATAAGCCCACACTCTAGGCAACAATAAAAAAAAAATCCCTCCATGACTTAATCAGTGAATCGGTGTCATCTATTTCCGTGCGTGTGATGTAAAGCACAGCTGCTTTTATCGAAAGAGGTAAACATGTGATCACTGACGCGGCAGTTTACTCCTAAGATCCACAGCAACAAGTGCAGAGGAGGTGTGATCTCCTCTGACGGACGAGTGGCAGCTCGATTCTTTTCGCGGCCGCTCTCGGCTGCGACTCCCCGAGTCACTGGAGTTGCACTTTTAATTCCAATGAAGTCGTGGTCGTCGCCGCCGCCGCTACTCGCCGCGCACACACGCCTCCCTGAGCAGCGCCGCGCCCTGACCCCTCATTCCCTCGCCTTCCTCTCCTCTCCCTCTCTCACCTCTGCCCCCCCTCCCCCTCCGCCCACTCCTTCACTCTAATTTATCGAAGCAGCCTTCGTTAAGATGTCCATCCACTTGGGCCCCCAGACGCGGCGGCGGCGGTGGCGGCGGCGGCGGGCCACCAACCCCCGGCCCACCGCATGCCACACACGGACTAACTGGCTGGTTAAATTGGTCTTGTAGGAGGGGTCAGAAGAGCCCGCGGGCCTCGGGGAGCGTTTGACCCTTCCTGTCACACACACACACACACACACACACACACACACACACACTCGCCTTGCTTAGTCACACACACACACACACACACACGCTGCTGGTAAAGAAAGGCACAACAATCCATTTACTCCCACAGCATCTCAATTAACACATAGAGCCAGTGGTGCAGGTACGACAAGCTGTTGAGTATGCACATAATTACACATATGCACGCGCACACATCGCTCAGCCACAGGCATGTAATGCGACTGGTAATTGCTTCCCCGGTTCTGACCCAGCTGTCATGATCAATGGGTGTGACCAGGTGATTAGACAAGACAAGCACCCAAAGCCATTGATTGGAGACATCCATTCCATACCATATGGATTTATGAGCCCTTCCAACTGCACAATGAGTCGGCCCGATGGGACTTCTTGTGTAAAGGTTACAAAAGGGTAGAAAACCGTCTCCTAAAGGATTTTCATTTCTAACAGGAGAGAAGTGACCTTTCCGGGAAACTTTGTCAGAGTGACGAGGGGGGCGGTAATTGCAGCGAATGCATCTTTTAGAATTCAGCGAGTGGATTTCCCCTTATTCTGACAGGATGACCACATGAGGGGAAAAACAAGTAATTAGCTCTTCTTCTTCTTCTGGTGAGAAATGTTCCTCTGGTGTATATCATGTAAATACAGGGGTTTCTGCCACGACGGTAGCTACGTCCTGTATATGTCAGGGATTACACAGTGCAGCAGTAACATCTATTCTCGGACCATTCTCTCTCATTGTGGCACAGCATGGATTAATATGGACTACCAACGTTGCTGCGACAGCCAAAGTCAGGGTTTAAGCATTTCAGACCTGAAGCGATGCATTTCAAATAATGTGCTATAGGTGAATTAGATGGAATCGATACACTACAGCTGTTATTGCAGCATGGTGCCGATCAATAGATTGTAATAGAATTGTTTTTGTTGCTCGTGCTTGTAGATAATACTGTATCTAGACAGGCATTAAAGAAAGTGTGTGTGTGTGTGTGTGTGTGTGTGTATGTGTGTGTGTGTGTGTGATCCACTTTTACTTGCTTTTTCAGGGACTGAAATAAGAATCCAAGGTCTACAGCTGCATTGAATTCCACACATTCATTGTCAGTCCTACACACCTTAAAGGTGCAGTGTGTAAAATCCAGCTACATTCATCGATGGAGTTGTATTGTCCAATCCCGAACACAGGAGCACAGTCTCCAGTTATAACTAAAAAACTAAAACAAAGATACGTTTGTCCAAACACGTTGGTGCAACATGGCAGCCTCCATAAACTTTACGCATTAGACCTTTAACATACCTGATTTTGCTGATTCGTATTTTCTCTTTAAGAAATTAAGATCTGTATCATCCATGTGCAATTAATTATTGGACGCAAACGAAAATGCAGAGGAATACAAGACTGGACGATACGATAAAACAAATGTTTGCAAACTATACGTGGGTCACACACTGCGCAGCACCTCAGTTAGTATGATGATTAAAGAAATTTGCATATTGTAATTTCATGAAGATTTGAAAAAGACAAATGGCACAATAAAGAAAACTCCCTGCCTGAAAAAAAAAAACCCCATCCCAAATAATGAGTGGCCACGGTTCCGGCCCTGTTGTGAACAAATCTGAAAAGCGAGCGTGTGTCCCCCCCCCCTTCCGGCTGTTTGTTCAACCTGGTGGTCAGCAAAAGTGTATCTCCAGAAAGCCACTGTCAGGCAGAATGGATTGTAGTTAATTTCCAATAAGGTGCTTAAGCGCGATCCCTAATCACGCCTTTAATTAGAATCCCTTGGTCATTAAGGAGAGATAATTCAGTGAAAAATACCTCTGCTCTCTGTGGGAGCGGCACGGCAGCAGACGGACCACCGGTCTGTTCCCGCTTTCAGCGGCCAAAGTTCCCGGCACGAGCGGAGGAGTCCGTCCCAGAGCAAATCTGTTTATTAAAGGTGCAGTGTGTACGAATTTCATGCTTCCGATCTCTGCTGGATGTCGCTCACCTCGCCCTGACCCTCCCTGCACACTGAGTGAGGAGCTGCTCCCAGGCTCATGCTCAGGTAATGAAAGCGTATCAGGTGATTCTAGAGTGGCAATGACACTAATGTCATAATTAGACATGAACTCTGTGCTGATAAAAAATGAAAAATAAAGAGATCAAAGAGTCGAACAGTGTAAGCAGATCCTGTAGTGGTAAGGTAGAAGCCCTTAAAGGTGCAGGGTGTAAGATTTGGTGAACTCTAGTGGTGAAGTTGCGTGTTGTGTCCATCACCTCACCCTCCTGATCATGCAGGGGAACCTGTGGTCGACTTCAGTTGTCATTCGAACTCAAAAGATTTTTAGTTTGTCCACTCTGGGCTACTGTAGAAACATGGTGGCCCCCTTAGCGAGGACCCACTCCTCATGTAGATATTCATTAAAAGGCTCATTTAAGGGCAGTGGAAGAAAAATAATGACTGTAAATTCATGAAAATGTCAGTATGTAATTGTTTTGTGATATTTTAGAGGTGACAAGAATTAGTGAAACCTTTAATATTTTCATCGTGATTCATTACACTATTTTCTCCCATTTTCCTGAAAAACATTTTCTGAGACATGTTCAACTTTTCCTGCTTATTCTGGAAAAGAACAAGTCTGCTGCTGGTTATTTTTCACTGTTGTGTATCATCTCTTTCACTCGAGTGCCACTTGTTTCCCTGTACATATTTGTTTGTTCGTGTGTGTGTGTGTGTGTGTGTGTGTGTGTGTGTGTGTGTGTGTGTGTGTGTGTGTGTGTGTGTGTGTGTGTGTGGATATATGGTGGCGTTTGGTTAATAATCCTGACCGTTTCATTACAGTAATCAGGGCTGGGATCGGCAGCGGTGGCAGGATGACTTAGAGCCCGGGGCCTCGCCTCATTAACTCTCTGTGACCAACGAGGGACGATCTGGCCACAAATTGGAATTGCCTCACACACACACACACACACACACACACACACACACACACACACACACACACACACACACACACACACACACACTTCTGCAGTGAGACTGCTGAACAGAGAGGGAGATCATATCACTGCTCCTCCCATCACACAGTCACCTGTGATCACGCATGTGTATTTATCGCTGGATGTCAGAAGAGGCTCCGTTTGAACCAATCCCCTTTGTACAATTTCATTTAGCAGACGCCTTTATCCAAAGCGACATACACATGAGGGTGGAGTGAGAGGCTGGGAGTTGAACCCACAACCTCATGCAATCGGCGCACCTGCTCTTCCACTGAGCTACACAGGTTGCGAGCCAACATGTGAATCAGTACAAAGTCGACGCCGTCACGGTTGAACTCTACAGATGAGTGAGAGGGCGTGTGTGCAGTTCAGCCGTGTTTAGAGCGCCCTCTGCTGGAGGCTGTACATTTTGAATCTGGCTGGGTCTTAAAGGGAAACACACCCCCAATTCAACCTTCGGTGGGTCGGACCGGTACAGAAACCTGCTTCTTCAACTAGGCTTCATCAACTACTCACATCAAACCAGAGACACTCACACAATCTACTCCCCCTAGTGTCCCGGCATAGTAAGAGCAGGTCAATAAACCAACATCTCCACGTCTTCTGTCATTTTTACACTTTGCAAAGTCATCCGAGATGGGACCCGATGACGGGCCGGTTCTGGACCCGCGAGCCACATGTTTGACATGTTTAACAGCTCCCCTCTCTGACCGCCCTCTTTCTTCTTGTGGTAGGACCGTCCGAAAAAGACAGTTTGTGGGAGCTAACTGCTCCGCACGCGACAATAATAAACCAATGACGGTAAATGATTGGAATCTTAAAGGTAGATGGTGACATCATGAATCCAGGATCTGATCAGGAAACCACACCGTTTGGAAATCCACACTCTCAGGAATCTCGGCAGGATGTCTTTCTTTACGTTGTGGAGAGTTTCCCTTTCTCTCCACCAAAGGGCTACGTCGTCCGAGGTGCTCGGAGAGAGCGCTCATTAATATGCATGTGTTTAGTCACGTTGTAAATCGGCCCCCGTCCCCCCTTTTCCCGTCTCTAATCCGATCCCACACCGTTAAAGCCCGAGTTAACTTTGTTCCTGCGCCTCTCTTTATTGTCTCCGATTCATCTTCTCGTGTGTCGGCTTCTAAATATAAAGTCTTCCTTACCTTGAACGCTCTCTTGCCTCCCAATAACCGGGTGACAGCGAGAGAGAGGGACGAAAACAAATGCGCCCGGCGCTCGGAGAGCATCCTTGGTACATGAGTGCGGTGTTAAGCTGAGCGGCTTCTGGGTTTGTAACTGCCTGGAAATGTGGCGTCCGGCAGAGTGTGTTTTTAAACTCATTAAGCATCACTGACTCCCACTCGCTCACCTGAGGGGAGACGCCGCTCTCACTCATGTTTAGCGGGAACTCATGCCGCTGAGGAGGATGGATGCGCCGAGTGCGTCCCATCGCTTAGCGCATCATTGTTTGTCTCCGCGTGAGACACTTCGGGACTAATGTTTGTTGCTGGTGTCATGGTGGCGCACGCAGAGAATGAGGGGGCGGGTCTCGATCGGGCGGGTCACGCCCACTGACGCCGGACCAGTGGAATCATACAGCGAAAAGAACGACAAATCCAAACGGTTCCCTTTGTATGATAGATTGTGATAACGATACGGTAAACCAGCTCTTTATGTCTACAGCGGTGTTGTGAGCGCCCTCCAGTGGACACATTTGCACTTAAAGGTGCGGTATGTCAGATTTCATTGCAATATGTAACATTTTTGTCACTTCTATTGAGAGAAAAAAAAAGATTTAAAAAGAACAATTCGATACTGATTATAATCACCTAAATGTATTGTTTAATGTTTATTCACATGAGGAGTGGTTCCTCTCTATGGGGGCCGCCATGTTTTTACAGTAGCCCAGAGTGGACGTACTAAACATCTTTTGAGTTTTAATGACAACGATAGTGGACCACAGGTTCTCCTGCATGTTCAGAAGAGTGAGGGCGAGGTGATGGACACAACATGTAACTTCACCTCCAGAGGTCACCAAATCTTACACACTGCACCTTTAATGTCTTCACTGTCTCTGGGGCAAGCCGGTTTTGGGTCCTTATGTTTAAGATCCCCGGCCCTGACCTGCTGTCATCTGCAGACCCCCTTGATCAGCCCCCTCCAGGGTCAGTGGCACAATTGAATCAGCTGCCCACCGACACTGTTATTAAAGCTACAATCATAAACCTCACAAGGTTCTGATCACATCCCAAAGAGCGGGTTTAAAGCATCATCTCCAACGGGCTCCGTGAGAGATCAAGGTGCCTCATCACCGTGTCACAGATCTGTCTCCCTCCGAACAACCTCCAGATTTCCCCGTGAGCCCGACACTAATGGGAATCACACTCGCTCACGGACGCTCAGCCTGCTGATTGGGTTGGTGAGGGAGGTCATCTCTCTTCTTCTTTGTTTTTTTTTTCTTTCCTTGCGTTGGGCACAAGCCGTGGAGCAAAACTTCCAATAACCAAGTGGACTAATGCAATTAGTGGCCAACAAGCACATCGCCGACAGAGGGAATGAACGCCGCCCGGAGGGAGCGGGCGCTGATGGGGATAAACAATGAGGTCGACACATACAGAGGGAAACGAGAGAGGAAGGGAGCGATGTTAACACCAGCCTCAGTGTTATCAAGTCATCTGTGTGTGTGTGTGTGTGTGTGTGTGTGTGTGTGTGTGTGTGTGAGTGAGAGAGAGGGAGATGAAGAGTGTGCTACCAACAAGGGATAAGATGTTGTTTTATGATTTTTGTCAGTTCTGCCGTCACTATCGGGCGTTTCAATCTGTGTGGCTCAGTTATGAAGTGTTAACGCACACGCACACACACACACACACACACACACAGATAAAAATGTTTTTCTTTTTTTTTCTTTCCTCTGTCACACGAGCTTAACAAGAAAGATAAAGAGCTTGGAAATCTCACACTTTTCCCATTTTCAGGAAGAATTATGATGAGTTTCATGCTGCGTGGGCGGTTCGCCAGTGTGTGTGTGTGTGTGTGTGTGTGTGTGTGTGTGTGTGTGAGTGTGTGTGTGTTTTACATATGGAGATGGAGAATCCATGCAAACACCATAAAACATGAATAGCATATGATAGTCTGGGATTTGTTGGGAATGAAAAGCCATTCGTTCTGCTTGGGTCAGGAAACCCTGTCCGTCCCGATACAAAGTAACAGAGTTTGTTTACAGCACTTCTCAAATGTCTTTAAATCAGCGGTACCAGCGGGTCAGAACAGGCCCGTCAGAGGGTCAGATCTGGTCATCATGCAATGATCTTATTGGTCCAGCCCACTTCGGATCAAATGTGTCTGTTTGTGGCCCCTGAATTGAAATCATTTCGTGAAATGTTATATCTATTAAAACTGTTACATTTAATGTCTTATTTTTAAGACTTCCCTCTCATAGAATATGACAAAATGCATTTCCATGAAGAGTTAAAGGTTCAGTCTGAAAGATTTAAGAGATACTATTTTCATTTGCATTTTGCAAAAATGTTACATAATAAAATATAATACATGTTGAGGCTCTAATCACCTGAACGCACCAATCTGCTTTCATTAGGCCAGAATGAGAGTCCACAGCGGCCGCCATGTTTTTACAGGAGCCCTGAATGGACAAACTGAACGCCTCTATAGTTTGAATGTTCCCTGAAGGCTGCTATAGTTTCTCCTCAGTGCTGCCACATGCCACTAGAAATGTCACTCAACCCATCACACTCTACACTTTCCTACTTTCTTTCTACTTCACTTTGTTAACTGCAGTGTTCAGGGTGAATACGCTGTACATTGTTTCGCCTTCAAACTGATTGCAATCAGCACCTGAAGTAATTAACCAGGTGATTAATTGCTGGATTGATCCACTGATCAATCAAAGGGGTTCTCAGGGAGAAAATGGACCTTTAATCCCAGTTTAATCACAAAGAATTTTCAGAGTTTCATCTAATCCTGGAGGGAATTTTACCTACAAATATCAACGTGTAGCGCAAAAATAATTTAATGTGACAAGAAACTATTTTTAGCTTCAATTTATAACTATGAATAAATGTGTTCTTTAATGAGTAATCAAAGCAGACGTTTTCACAGGGAAAAGGCAGGAAACAGGAAACAGGAAGTGGATAGCACATTACTTTTGTAATCATTAGTAGCACTCCATGTGCAATATTGATATTTACCATGGAAACAAATCAAGGTAAAACAAGTTAGAGCCTTGAATGGGCATTTATTGAGTCGAGTGGGAGGTTGGACCTGTTGCTGTTTGTTCGCTGTTAGCACTACGCTTTAATGCTAATTACTTTTAACCGTGCTAAGATTTTATTAAAGAGCACCAATCTAACGTGAACACAGTCTTTTGATTTGAATTTCCAGAATGGAATTCTAATGTGGTCATCATATGGAGGGCACTGCAGGTGGTCTGTACTGCAATCAAGCACTTAAGTGAGTTATTGAACAATCATTGTAACATTTAATGTTCAGAACAAACAAGACAAAAAATAATAATAATAAACTCAAGTATTTATGAGCAGGAAAAAGAAAACTATCCATTAATAGGATGAATGTGGTGACTCAGACTAAACCACTTAAAATGAAAAATGTTTGAAGTCCAGAAAGCGAAACCAATCCCAGTCGCAGCTTTTCTCTAAGTATTATGGACGCGTACGAGATCACTGTCTAAATCTGCTTAAGAGGGGATGCTGCCTTCAACAGCTCTGACAAACAACTCAAACCCAGAGAGCAGAGAGTTTCTTAAAACTTGGGATTCAACCATGACGCGTGTGCACCTTCGAAAAGGCTGAAATGCTGAAAGTAGGACAAGGGCACAAAGAAGATGCTTTCCAAACAACAGGCAGCACAACGTGGGTCCGTTCTGCTTTCTTCCAAATGGAAACCCAATAAATACCATCTTGGAGAACAATGTTCGCAAGCAGAGCAAGTATTTTCTCTCGTAGGCCTCACTGGTCGCGCGAGCACCGAGGATCGGCAGCGCTGTGGTTTCTGATATGATGGCTGTACGATACATCCTTTAAATTGAAGTGCATCCATATATGCAACTTAAAGCCAAGACACGAAAGATGTGAGGTCAGACAACTTCCTGTCCTGTGAGAACAATAACGAAACGACTGAATTTACCCAAGAAAGGCAAGAGCTGCGTTTTCTTTGATAAAGTTACAGGAAGCGATGTAAAGATGCGTGATTGTGATAAAGATGTCCACTGTGCTGTGGAAAAGGTACACTGCCACCTATTGGCCTGGCATATGTACTACACGATTTTCCCCTTTTACGTGTATTTGCACATTAACACTGAAAAATGCAAAAAAAAGTCCTCAAAAAAGTTTCGTTCTCACGTGAACATTGGTCAAGTTTCTAATAATGACCCCGAACACCTGAAGGAAGGTCAAAGTGCAGGAGAGTCCACGAGAAAGTGTGTGACAGAGAGCAGCAGCAGCAGCAGCAGCAGCAGCAGCAGCAGCAGCAGCAGCAGCGGCTCACGGCCCCAGAAGGTGACCCTGAGATACAGGCAGGGCCGTTCATTCAGGCAGGCAGGGAGCTGAGCAGTGACAGCAGCACCGGAGCCGCGCCGGACCCCTGGAGAGAAGCACTGTAGCAGATGGAATGAGGGAATTTAGATTAAACAATCCCACACTGCACAATGTCACCGTGTTGGCGCCGGCTGCTTAGAGGAGGTGATGTTAGACTCCGGCACCTGAAGGAAAAGGGCAAATTCCCTTTATTCCCCTCATGTGCCGATGTTCCAAGGGAATGTGCGCAACATTCGCGTGGACTCACCATTCATGTGAATCATTTCTAAATCTCGATTGTTTCGTTCACGTGTGTGACGGGGATGTGACTGCGGACAATGGGTCATTGTGGCTCCGGATCAATAAGAAATCCAATGAGAAGAGAGAGTGACTACGGACAAGGTTGATCAAACTCATGGTGATCGGGAGCTGGACTTGCCTCGGGCTCATTCTCCATTTCAAAGACACGTCGGCCGCCGGGCGAGCGGCTGAGCAGTGATGCTCTCCCTGCGTCCTGATTGGCCGACGCGCTGCCTGATGTATTGCCTTCTGATTACCACCCACCACGCTCACTGATAAGGTCCCAGCTGGAGCAGGACGGGGGCCAGAGAGGCGGACCCTCCATCTGCACTATATGTCTTTTAAGTGTCAACGTGCCTGTGTGCGTGTGTGTGTCTGCCTGTGTGTGTGTGTGTGTGTGTGTGTGTGTGTGTGTGTGTGTGTGTGTGTGTGTGTGTGTGTGTGTGTTCATGTTTGTGTGACCATTAACATCTGCACGTTTAAACTGTATTAGCGAAGAACACCCGATGTCAGCACTTTGTACATGGGGGTGTGAAAAAGGAGAAAACAATCACACCACTGCTCTCTCACATACATGCGCGCACACACACACACACACACACACACACAGGTCAATACCCTGATGCATGTATTGATACGCTCATCATCCTTATTGAAACAAACAAAAAACATGAATAAAGATCGATGGTGTTTCACACGTAGCTTTTACACCAGTAAGCTGACACATCATTTACAGCCATGAAGCAGTTTAAGAGAGAATGACAGTAAAACACTGAATCCTCAGCACCAGGGTACAAAAGTTCACTAATACACCTGGTTGTTTATTTATTTATCCATTTCTTTGAAGAGGGAATAACAATATGCACTCCCACATATGGCGTTCCCAAGTATAACGCAAAGCAACGTAGGGTCTGGCCATAAATAAAAAAATAACTAAATAAATAAATAAGTAAATAGACGTTGAAAGACGTTGAAAGGGCTTTTACTTTGAAAGCAGCAGAGGAAGTGATTGAATTAGTGTGATGGTGAGGTACTAGCACACTATTGAATGGCATGATTGACTGTTGGGCTGTACACAATGTACCGATTCACTCACACACACACACACACATTTACACACACACACACACACACGCACACACACCGCCCACCCAACCCACGCCCTCCACCCACACACACACACACCACCACCACCCCATTATTCTCACAGCATTCACCTTTGTTTACGTCCGGCTCATTGGGGTGAAAACCTGTTTGGCCATTTAAAAACATGGGTAAACTCTGTATTAACCACGTCAGAACTTTCCAACTCCTCTCCACACACAGTGGCTCATACAACAACTGCACCCAACGTTTTCAAGTGCCCCCTGCCATTAAAACATTCCCTGTGTAAATAATTGCAGTCAGTGCGCAGGTGACAACAGCGCAGCACTTTAAATGCCATTTACATATAATTCAGCTCTTTCAGACGAAACAAGATGGCGGCGGCGCATCCATACCGTTTGCTGTTGTTGCGTTCATTGTAACTACTCCAGCCGGCCGAGATAATTTTGCTTTATTATCGCTCACGCGGCACCTTCCCCTCATGACAGCGCCATTCCTCACCCGGACACCCCCACTTCTAACTAATTCCTCTCCCCGAGACGGAATTTATCTTCCATTACTCCAAACATACAGAAATACAATTTCCTCCCTGAGCTGAAGAAGAGGAGAAAAGCATTTTCTTTTGTTGCCCAAGATTGTCTCAAGACCCCCCCCCCCCCCCCCCCCCCCCCCGGATGGAAGGTTCCTGTTGATCGCCTCTGTATGTAAACTATTTCAATTCATAATGCGGAACTGATGGATGAATTAATCCCCTCGGCCACTTGTCTGATTCGATATCGAGCGTTTATCCCGGAGCTCGGTGTTGGAGGAAAAATATTCTGAGAAGAGTGAAGAACAGATATTTATCTCTCGGCCTCAGTTCCCGATATTTCCACTGTTACTGCCTTTTTTTGCAGAGGGAGCAGGTTTACATGAAAACTGCCCTGCAACTCACTGCTGTGTACACACACACACACACACACACACACACACACACACACACACACACACACACACACACACGAGGATCCACGCCCATTAACGCAAACCCCACATAGGTACAGATGTATTTCTTTAACATCAACAAGCCCCCGGCCATTTTCCTCCTCATCTTCCCCTTCATCTTCTCCTCATCCTTCTCTCTGTCTCTCCTCTCATCTCCTGAATCTCCAGAGGCTTCCTGCTGATTCATTATTTCCTGTCAGCGCTCGTCTCTCGGGGGCCTCGCACGCTCCGGAGCCCCTTCTCTAACTTCACTCTGGCTGGTAAACGGCTAAATCCCACCCTTTCCTAAAAAGCAGCGCCTTGTGTGTTCGCTTCCGGACTTTATAACAGCCTGCAGACGCGACTTCAGGAGATAATGACTCGGGGCTTCCAGGCTTATCAAGAAGTGATGTCGGGTGCATTGAGCCTCGACACCTGACGTGTGCAGATCGCTTTGCAAAAAACAAAGTTGGCTTTTATTACATCATCCACAAACAACCTCATAACTTAAAGGTGCAGTGTGTTCGATTTGGGTTATTTTTGTCACTTCTAAAAAATATTACAAAACAATTAGATTCTGACATTTTCATGAATTAATAATCAACTCAATCTTTTTTTTTTCCCCATTACCCTTAAATGAGTCCGTTAATGTATGTTTGAGCGTTGCTTGCAGTTGCACCACTGAACCTCTAGAGGGTGCAGAGCGAAGACGGTGGTGGAGGTGGAGTCTCACTTCTCCGTCTGGACTGCACTCAAATCATGAATCAATTTATTCGATTTATTGATTAACATTGATTCCGCACAAAATGTCATCGTTTGTTTTTGCGTGAATTGACTTTTTATTTTGACCTCTGGCGCCTGCTCTCTTCCTTCCACTGTGTCCCCACATATATAATCCCTTCCTACACTATGTGTTGGAAATGTCATTTACGCGGTGACGCCTCCAACCCGCTCAAATCTGGCGCTTGCTGCTCTGCTGCATTTCAATAATGGACCGTGCTCTCACTCTGGAGTTTGACGCCCAGAGGTTCACAGGTTCTGTCCAACCCGCCCGAGTCCACTGTGTCTGAGCTTGTTTCTCCACTCACATGTCTTCTCCGGCAGCGGGAGCCGTGTTTGGGGCAAGAGGGAGAGAAAAAGAGATGGGGGACGGATCCGATGTGATTTATCAGGTGTTGGAGCGAAGGACAGTAAACTACACATCTCACACTGAGGAGGATCAGGAGGCGACAGAGGGGAAGGTCACCGCTGCATAAATAAAAAGGATTCTGACGTGACAGTTCTCCATACAATCACTGTGTGAAGGAGAGGTCTGTCCATCAAAGTCTCCCGTGTCCACGTCCATAGAATGTGCCGCTCTATACAGCCATTCTCCATTTAGAATCGAAGAATCGGAATTTTAAAGTTGCTTTGTGCAGCAGGGTTGGAGTCAGGGAACAAAGTTGACCGCTGCTGCTTCCCTGCCCGGCAACACCAACGCAGGCAACATTATAGTTGCAATGCTAGTTTCGTTGTAGAAATGCTGATACTTTTAACTTCGGTTACCAAGCGGCAACCTCCAGGGCTGTGGGATGAGGCCATGTGAAAATATAAATGCAGTTCACAGGGTGGCCACTAGAGGCTGGCTCCAGAAGCGAGTCAATCCCCATAGACTACCATGTTACAATGGGCATAATAAAGGGGCAGGGCCTCTTGAGTGACACCTGAACCAACCTGGCAGGTTCTGTGGCAGAACCACGGGCCCCAACACCAGCTCTGCGTGTCCTCTGCCTCTTTTCCCGTTTTAGGATCAACCAGGAAGTGGGAGGAGTTAGGCGACGAGTGAACCGCCCACTACGAGCCTCATAAGCACTCTGCAGAAACCTGGACACTCTGCCCAGAAGCACCACCCACGTCTGGTGGCTCATCACAAACGGGGGACAGTGTAAACAACACTGGCCCTTTAACATTTGTGCATGGACCGTTGCTCGTTACTCGGCGCCGAGCGGCGTCTCGGTGAGTTATGTGCAGTAGCAAAGTTAATCTGGCAGCGGGTCGCCGGGGTCAGACACCGTAATGATCGGACTCGGGACCTTGGACTGTCACGTCGGCCGTGGGAAGGGAAATAAAAAAAAGAAGGGAGGTGGAGTGAACCTGATCACAACATTATGACAGGTCATCATCACACTACATGAAATATAGTGACACAGGCGGCATAAAGGGCACTAATGCAATTAGCCCGGATGTGCCAATCACGGATATTATTCTAGGGATCAGATTTAATCTGAGTACGGTGAATTCAATCTTACACGCCATTAAATCAGTTTGAGATGTGTTGATTATTCTATTAAAGGTCCAATGTGTACGATTTGGGCGAAATTATTTCTATTGATATCGGCTGAAATCGAAGACGAAGAGCTGAACAATGTGATCACTTGTTGTTTTCACTCAGTGGACTGAGGCCTGTCCATGTGCATGACACCACATGGTTCAGTGCTGTCAGTCAGAGGTGTGTTTGAACTCTGTGTGGCATTTATATCTATACTCAGACTGGACGGAGACCGTGGGAGGGAGAACTGGGTTTGGTGCCAAATGTTAAAGAATACAAAGACAATAAATGTTGGAACAGCAGGTTAAAATATTCCACATTTGAAAATGATCCACCACGGAGGAAAAAAATAACTTCAAAATGAGAAATAAAGACTGGTTTGTCTGTACGTTTTCCAGTTTGCACTTGGCAGGAGAAAACGTTGGCAACTCTTTGAGGAGGAAAAAATGCTGACTGGCCTCTTATCTGTGACTGAATGTTGTGCATTTCTTTCCTATAAATGCAGCTCTGCTACTTTTTGGGTTAGTTTTAGTTAAGAAGGTTTTTGGTTTTTTTACAAATGAAAATAATTGGACACAAAACACAGTTACAGCCCCAGTATATGATGAAATGCCCTATGATGGAATTCTCTCGATTTCAGTGAAAAGTGTGTAGGATTTAGTTACATCTCGTGGTGAAGTTGCATGTTGTCATCCTTCCCTTTCATACCTCATGTGTTGCCGGACTCTTCCACTAGAGGGCACATTGCATTACTTGCACCGTAACCTCAAGATTTGCATTTGATAAGTCAAACTAATGCCAACTTTTCCTTCGATCACCTCTGAGCAGAAAAAGCAATGGTGGAGCCACAGACAGCAAATTAATCCCTAGAATTAATGGAGCGAGAGTGACGAGTCGGCAGTATTTATTTTGGTAGGATTCCAGGTCAAAGCACTTGACTCCCGTGTAATGTACAGTGTGAGATTGCGAGACAAACAGCCGAGCCGCTCCGCCCGAATCTCTTTGGAGCGGAGTCACCACGAGCGAATAAATGGCGCCTTAAATTAAATTAGCCTGAGCAGATACAACACATTTGGTCACCGCGCCGCTCGGCTCCCACGAGGCCGACACTGTTCACATCAGAGACAGACCATCAGCTCCATCTATAAGTGTATTTATAGCGCGATATATCACAGACCCATCAATCACACAATCTATCACCTCGCGTTGGCATAAATGGAAAATGTAATTTGAAGAAACAAAGTTTTTGGATCAGTTGCACCGAGCCTTACTTCGCAAACGCTGCAGCACAGATATGAAACCATCTTACCTGAGCAGACAGACGCTCTGAGCACAGATCTGACTGATCCCAGGGTATGAAAATTGCATGGCACTGCTGGACCATGACTGACACACACACACACACACACTCACACACACTTCAATAGTTCCCCCTTTCACTTGGCCGCAGTCACATTCATGGACAGACACTGAAATATCACACCGACACAGGAGGAGGAGGAAGGTGAGCGGAATGAGGGTCCGCGCTGTAACACGGTGTTTCATACATGATCTGACTCACTGCTGGAATTCTGAGTGTATTCTCACAGGTACACAGACACAACCGGAGCATTCATGCAAAGTGTGCAACCATGACGGGGGAAAGCTAAATGGACTCTTGAAGTTCTCATAAGTCTGACAAAGTCAAAGGGATTTCTACATTGGGTTTTGTGGGATTGCTTAAAAAAAAAGCTGGGATGCTCCAACAAGTCATGCAGCAAGATCGTCACAAAGTGAGACTATGATGATGTTAGAAGTGCAAATGTGGTCAAAGAAGAAAAAAGATATTTTAAGGAAATTAAGAGAAGACCTGCCAAAAAGCTGCCCTCTCATTTGGCTGCTTGTTAACAACCAACTTCTTCTTGGTACGATGGCGCTACGACTGTGGTACGATGGCGCAGCGCCATTGTTCCATTGTTATGGGCGAGCCCTGAGATCTTTGATCATACAAAGTCAACCAGTGAATGCAAGGGATGCCGGGAATCAAACCTCTGACCCTCTTGTCTGAGGACAGCTCCACATGACCATGTCGGAGTCACCATGAATCATCGAGGTTCATTAACGTCTGTGTGAACTGTGGTTGATTTATTCATGACCCGCCAGAGTCGGAGGAACAGACCCACATGCCGACTGGGACCGACGTCCCCCAAGTCCCACCATTAGCATGGCTCACGCCTGATCAGCATGGACCTAATCAAAGACGGAGCGGTCACCGGAGTCCAACAGTCACCAAACGGAGAAACACAAACCCTGGCTAATACCCGCTCCCCGAGTCCCAGTCTTCATTTGTAGGATCTGAACTAAACGTCAAGTACAAAAAGCGCTTCCCTCAGGCTTAATTTGACAGTCCATCTCTCAAAATGTGTCTGTGAAACTCTCTGGAGGGTATTTGTTGATCACCGGCACCATTCTGTCATTCAGCGAATACTCAAAGATCCACCTGAAGACAAAGGCTTGAAAGAATGCAGCCAGCGCTCATCAATCTCTCCCTCTGTCACTCGCTGCGTTGTTTCAAAGACCTGTACCGACCACACGGCGCTTAAAATATTACAAACAGATAAACAACGTGTGGGGGGGGGGCGGAGAAATGCTGATGGAGAGGGTTCATGGACGCAGCGATTTAAATAGCGTGGAGGTTTCATTCATCTTGTGTACGTCTAGAAACACCTTCGCTTAAAGGGAGCGGAAGCAACCTTCTCACGGGAAACACAAAAGTGGTTGAACACTTGATTGCATCAATATTTTCAAGCGGGGTTAAAAAAAATTTAAAAAAATAAAATAAATGATACATTGACTTAGTGTCACCTGCGCGGAGCAAATGCTAAAATATATGTGATGCACTTTGGATTTGAACCAGAGATTTTTATCCGTCCCAACTTCTCACGCGTTCCCATAAGTCACATCTTTTTTGCAGGAGGTGGTAGTTTTTCCAAAGTTTTCTCAGGTGGGGTGAAAACTGCTTACGGTCTATCGATTTCTCCTTTTCGCCGACTCGACACCTTTACTCCGTCCATTTGTATGTCCCGCATCCCTCACCAGTAGATAACACTTATCTGCACGGTTATTTGCGGCGAAGGTGATGATCAATACAAGCTAATATAAAATGGTTATGGGGCAAGCGGCCGTAAAGCGAGCTCATTAGCATAAGTGGGTGTGAATGTGGATGCCACCGGGATGATTGTTAAATGAGGTGGTGGAGGGGGTTGGGGGGGGGGGGGG
>JAFBJT010112447.1:2383-12673 GCA_016785325.1 Chascanopsetta lugubris
ATGTTCTGTCCACCAGACATCAAACACGCGCAGGGCTCAGAACTGCAGTCACCGATTCAGACCAACTGTGGACAGTGGACTGGTCGGTGGGGCGGTGCTGGCGCCTTCTCTTGAGCAAGGCACCGAAGCCCCATCTGCTCAGGGTGTATGTGGCGGCCCCCTCCCTCTGACATCAGTGTACTGCATATATGTGTAAGATAAGCTGAACAATTATGAAGTTAAAGGTGCAGTGTGTAGGTTTTTCGTCATTTTTTTCACTTCTAAAAATATTACAAAACAATTAAATGTTTGTATGTTTTATTTTTTGTCTCTTAAATGAGCCCCTGTGTATTTACATGAGGAGTGGGTCCTCTTTATGGGGGGGGGGCATGTTACAGTAGCCCAGAGCGGATGCACAAAGGGATATATTTGGAGCAAGTTGCATCATTATTGTTCCATAGAACTAAGTCAAGTTCACTTCTTGTCAAACTGATTGAATTTGCTTGTGTTTCCTGAATTCACAGAACGCTGCCAACACAAATATAAGGTTCAAACTGAAGTTTAAAGGTGCAGTATGTACATTTCCACTCATTTTTGTCACTTCTAAAAATGTTACAAAACAATCCCATACTGAGTCCATTTACCTGACACCAAAAACTCCTGTCATGATCCCATTATTTCAGTCATCTGATGATTCAAGTGCTCATGTAAACAGCATAATTGCAGTTCTGGGAGTTTGAGAAAGGGGACGAACCCTGGCTGGATTTGCCCCTGATACACCATCATATCAGATTTCAACCATGTTTTTACATCTGCGCATGCATGTCACAGCTGAAGTCTACCATCGCTTCTCCTCATGCTCAGACGGGTGAGAGTGAGGTGATGGATACGACATGTGCCTTCACCTCTAGAGGTCACCAAATCGTACACACTGCACCTTAAAGGAAGCAAGTGTTCGTGGTTGGGGGAGTTTTTTCACGCTCTCTATAAAAGGTTGGACCCTGTGAGTAACACATGGAAACTCTTTGATGGAATGATCCTAAATGTTCTCTTATGAGCTGAGAGGTTAGCGCCCACCACCAGAAGCAAAGCAAGTTAATGTGTGAGCATTAAAGTGTACGTGTGTGTGTGTGTGTGTGTGTGTGTGTGTGTGTGTGGGAGAGGGCTTTGTCTTCATCTTAAAACAGCAGGGAGGCCAAGGCTGCTCTATGTCACACTCACCAGCGTCTACTCACACTAACTAATAAACAGCCGCCTGGCTCTGTGGGGGCCTCCTCACAGGTTGCCATGATATAAGGGGGAGCCGGGCGAAAGCTCAAAGGTGAAAGGTCGTCTATATATGGGCTTGTCCCCCACTTTCTAATTAGGCTTTAATCAAAGCAAATTAAGCTTCATCAACAGGCCTGGGGGCCTGGTTTTGCTTTACTCAGCCCATTTACTATCTCCAGAGGGGATAGAGGAGGAGGAGGAGGAGGAGGAGGAGGAGGAGGGTGAGGAAGGCCCGGGAAAAAAGAGGAGGAGGAGGAGGAGGAGGAGGAAGAGGAGGAAGAGGAGGAGGAGGAGGAGGAGGAAGAGGAGGAAGAGGAGGAGGAGGAAGAGGAGGAGGAAGAGGAATGTTCCCAGAAATATGGCTTTTTCAAGATGAATCTGTTACATAACATTGAAAGAGGAGAGAAACCATGCAAGTACATAATATATTAATAATATATGTGTGTGTGTGTGTGTGTGTGTGTGTGTGTGTGTGTGTGTTACAAAACAAAGGGATGTTTGATTAAAATCACCATCTCTAACAGCAAATAGAGATGTTGTGACATGGTGTCATTTATACACTTTAAAGGTGCAGTGTGTACGATTGTAGTCATTTTTGTCACTTTTAAAAAATATTACAAAACAATTACATGCTGATATTTTCGTGAATTTATAATCACCTAAATGTTTTTTTTCCCCATTACCCTTAAAGGTGCAGTGTGTAAGATTTGGTGACATCCACTGGTGAAGTTGCATATTGCATCCATCACCTCACTGTCACCCTTCTGAGAATGCAGGAGAACCTATGGTAGCCCTTAGTTGTCATTAAAGCTCAAAAGATGTTTAGTATGTCCACTCTGGGCTACTGTAAACACATGGCTGCCCCCATAAATATACATTAAAGGGCTCATTTTAGGGTATTTCAAAAAGCAAGTCATGCATTGGGGTGATTATACATTTGTGGTTCTATTTCTATAGATAGAAGAGACAAAAGTGACCAAAATCCTACACACTTCACCTTTAAATGAGCCCTTTGTAACCTGACGTCCTCGGGCGGCTGCAGACCTGTGGTCAGGAGAAAGGCCGCTTTGTGCCGCTCTGGGAGCAGTCGGCCGTCTCTTGGCTGCTCCTCAATCCCTGGCTGACCTCCAGGTCCAGAGTGAGGCCAGGCCTCGCGTGGAGTCCTTCCCAAACAAAGAGTCTGTAGACTGAGCTGACTCCTACCACCACCACCACCACCACCACCACAAACACCACCACCACCACCACCACCACCACCACTACAACCACCACCACAAACACCACAACCACCACCACAAACACCACAACCACCACCACCACCACAACCACCACCACAAACACCACAACCACCACCACAAACACCACCCACCACCACCACCACCACCACTACAACCACCACCACCACCACAACCACCACCACAAACACCACAACCACCACCACCACCACCACTACAACCACCACCACCACCACCACCACCACAACCACCACCACAAACACCACAACCACCACCACCACCACCACTACAACCACCACCACCACCAGAACCACAACCACCACCACCACCACTACAACCACCACCACTACAACCACCACCACCACCACCACCACCACCACCACCACCACCACCACCCCCCCAACCACCACCACCACCACAACCCCCACCACCCCCACCACCACCACCACCACCACCACCACCACCACCACTACCACCACCACCACAAACACCACAACCACCACCACCACCACCACATTATGTGGACAGCCCGGAGCCTGGCCCTGCTGAATCTGGGAAGCATTTCTCCAAGTTCTTTGCTGATGGAGCAAAGTTGGGGGCGAGAGGTCGACCTCCCCTCCTCCACTGTGGAGTGAGATGATCCAGGAACTGGCTTCAAACAGCTGAGTGGAGCTGTGTTGGAGTGATGGTGTGGCGCTGAACATATATATATGTTATATAACGGTCAATTTTCGGATGAGATTTTGTGATTCTTTTCATTTCAGGACAACCTCGGTCCAAAGTGCTTCTCACCTCCGTGTGTGTTGTAGGGAGCAGTATTTGCCCCAACCACACATCGTTTGCTTCATTATGTTTCAGTTCTACCCTGTGGTTTGTTGGCATCGATTTTCTGCATAATTTATCCAACCATAAGACCACCCACAGAGTAGGAGCAGTAGGACCCCCTAAATCACATCAGCAACATCAGTCTGAGGCCTCTGATGAAGTGCCCCTGAGCCTGGCACTGAATGTGTACATGCCCCAGGTGTATGAGGGGAAAGTGGCGCTGGATCCACGTTCCTGGGCAGAGCTCCTGCAGAGGGTGGCAGTTGCATTAAATCCAGCCACAGCTGGCAGGACACTGAGCTTCCTTTCTCTGATCCCCTGGAATGTGAAGCAATTAATGAGGCAGGACACACACACACACACACACACACACACACACACACACACACACACAACATGGAGCAGAAACCAGGAGAGTGTCCCATGGGGAACTCTATTTGCCTGCCCTCCTTATGCTCTAATAGCGAGTCTTTATCCCCCTTTAACCCCTCGGCATGATCTGTAGGTTTTCCTCTGTGTGTGCACAGTGTGACCTGTATGTGTGTATGTGTATGCATATGTGTGTGTGTGCGCGCGCTTGTGTGTGTGTGTGTGTGACGGGGTTTCCCATAACCACTATATGGCAGCGAGCCAGTTAGACCTATACATCTGGTTTGATTGCAGACATTTGTTATGGTGAGCTCATTCATACAGTAAGAGCTGCATACTCTGTGAGACAACAATAAATCATCTGTTCAGACACATGCAAGCGTTTCCCCACATGTACACACACACACACACACACACACACACACACACACACACTCGCACATATGCACAAACACAAACCCCACTGTCCAGGTTTTGCCTCATGCATGAGGAGGGAATAAAGAGGTGAAAATCCCTCCTCACAATCCCAATCCCACACCGTCAGCGCTGTTGTCCGGTCGGTGGGACTCGGCTGTCACTCAGTCTGGGGGGGGGGGGGGGGGGGGGGCCCGTTCCGGGGGCTCGTTCCGCTGCATTATGGACTGTATTGAGAAGAATTGAGGGGTAGACGCTCAACCGCACAACCGTTCTCCATTCAGGATCTAGGACCTGTCACATACCCTGCGCTGCGAACAGCCCTGCCCCCTCCGACCTTTGGCAGGGCAAAAACAGGAGGGAGGAGGAGTCTCGTGGCCATTTCCACTCGCACCCACTCGACTCTTTTTCGACTGTTTTCTGTCGTAAGTGAGCACCACCTCAACATGGGTGGGGTTGTCATTGCAAGGGAACCTTCACCCACATCTCCAGTGACATTCTTTGTGTACTACAGTTGTGCAGCCGTGGATGAGGGGTTGGAGGAGCTGTCCTCTGACCAGAAGGTCGGAGGTTCGATTCCCGCCTCCCCCTTTCCGTATGCTGAGTTGTCCTTGGGCAATACACTGAAGCCCTCGAGTCCTGTCCACATCAGTATGAGCACTGCTTGGTATTGAAATATATGCTGTGTGTGCGATTCTACCATGACACTGGACGACTGACAACACAACATGTCATGACATCTTCAACCAGTGACCTTTGCCTCCAAAGGCTCCTGCTCTTAACGCTGCGCCGCCGCCGCCGCAACCGAATCACACGTCAACGTAAACCTCAGCCGAGCGCCGGTGTGGTTGACACAGCCTCCAGCAGGCGGAAGGGAAGGTGGCGTTGCTTTCTGAACAGGAATGACTGTGATATCCAGTTGGTGATATCTATGGTGCTGACTTCCTGTGCTCTGCATAATCATCATTATCAGGAAATACAGAATTCCTTGATTGATAGGTGCTGTCACTAACGTGTCATCTGCAATGGCACAAATAACTAAATCAATTACACCAAATATCTTTTGTGGTTTCTGTTTCTCAAAGCATGAACCATCACTGCACCTAAACATCCCTGATGAACACTAAGTTTGTACTGTGGACTGTCGTCCCCCCTCCAGTGTCTTAACGGACAAAATATAAAATCATGATGTAATCACATAATTGTCACAAAATGTTTAATTACAACCAGCAGCAATTTACAATGTAGACATTATCACACGCGACAGCCACTCGGAGGAGTAGAGCCCGAGAGAAATACAGCCCCAAAGAAAGGTTTGTGTGGAGAAAGATGAATCATCTTTATCTGCACTGAAACTGAAGTTGAAAGACAACAGGAATCCTGGGTTGGACTGGTTCTTCAGGTGAGGTAACTTCCCCGACGCCCACCTGAACAAACCCCTTGGGTTGTGAAGTGGATGAATTCAGAAGTGATGTAACGGCCCTGGATGCTGCAGTAACTGTGTTTACTTTGAATGTGTAATTCTGATTATGCATGATCATCATTTCTTTCTTTTAATGGGTTGTGTATTGTGTGTGTGTGTGTGTGTGTGTGTGTGTGAGTCCAGAAAGTTGAATGAGACTTTGGAGGTGGGCGTGGCTGCCCTCCTGCCCTACGGGTCACCTGCTTTATGGGGCAACATTCCCTCATATCCCCGCGTTTGGAGACCATTAGAGAGGAAATGGGGTCGGCAGCGATCTTACCTCCTCCCCCCTTCTCTCCTCCATCTCCCCCTCAACTACCTCTAAGCTGTCTGCATCCCATCATCGCCCCCCGTCAGCAGCCCCCCAGCCCCTTCCCTCCATGTTTTCACAGTGTTCAGAATCCAGCTGTGGGCCAGAGTTTTCCGAGGGTCAAATAAAACTCCACAGATGTTTAATATCTGCACTTCAGAAACATGGTGGCCCCGGTAGAGAGGACCCCCGTCCTCATGTAAATATACTCTCATGGGCTCATTTGAGAGAGATGGACTTACAGTAGCACTTCTCTTTCTCTTCACCGGCTGCTCTCAGTGCTCTGACTCTCAGCTCTCTGGCAGAGCAGAGGGGGGGAGGGGGCAGAGTGAGCCTGAGAGAGCAGGAGGGGGAGAGAGAGAGAGAGAGAGAGAGGGAGAGAGAGAGGTGCAGTGTTTGCACAGACAGACTTAGAGAGACGTCGCGCTCTGTGTGGAAATTCCAGTGATTTGCTGGAGGTATAGAAGAGAAACTGCAACAAAAGTATTGATCTCATCACACTTGTATCGATCCGATATCGATACTCACCTTGGTATCAATTCATCCTATAGAGTCCAGAGAGAGAGAAGCGCACACCTACACACACACACACACACACACACAGAGCACACATTACACACACAGAGCACGCATTCCACACACAGAGCGAGGGTGCGCGCGTCACACCCACAGAGAGAGAGAGTGAGACAGAGAGAGAGAGACAGAGAGAGAGCGAGAGCGAGAGAGACAGAGAGAGAGAGACAGAGAGAGAGAGAGAGAGAGAGAGAGAGAGAGAGAGAGAGAGAGAGAGAGAGAGAGAGAGAGAGAGAGAGAGAGAGAGACAGAGAGAGAGAGAGAGAGCGCGGCAGGAATCGTCCCCGCCAACCCCCCGTCAACAACCCCCCCACTGGTAGAGCGCACCCCTGATATACATTAACAGGCTCATTTAAAGGTGATGGAAAAAGAAAACATTTGGATGATTATAAATCGGAATGTAATTGTTTTGTGGCTTTAAGGCGTCAAGTTCAAGTACGACTGGAGTTCAACTATGAAAATGAATGTTCACACCGATCTTAAGTGACACTTCCCCAAGAGCATTTAAATGGTATTATTATCATATCGTAAATAAGATAATTATATATTCCTCATTCTTGCCATAGAACAACATGTTTATAATCCGATCATGCACATTCCAAGCTCCACATCCCTGGACACTCCTCACAGCTCGGAAAAACACCCTCATCGTTTGTGGGTGAAGTAACACACTGCAGAATGATCTTTACTGAGAGATCGTATGTCGAATCTGGCGTCTTCCACTGGCGTCTTTCAGGAGAAGGAGCTGCTGTAAAACCCTGAAACGTCTCACAGTTTGAGTCCAAATGAGATGGTGAAGTGTCATTTCATTCCGCGAGCAGAACACAGGGTTTACGGTTTTAAAACTTTACGGCCCCTGTCAGTCCTGGGAGGGTCAGCTGGTTTCCAAAATGGCCGACCTCCCATTCCCATGGACTCTAACTACAGGCTGCAGCTGAAAATCACCACCTTAGCTTGGCCTCGACCGCCCTGGATGGCGATGAGCTCCCCGGTGACTCGTGATTGGCAGGCTGGTGACAGAGGCGTGCTTTGATTGGTGAGGGGAGTCGTTCAGGCTGTCATTTGCAAAGTGGAAATGTAGGTGACTGAGGAATTTGTCTGGTGACTGTTTGTGTGTGAGAGAGAGACACAGGCGAGACGGAGAGAGAGAGAAATCAACATTTACATTTGTATTTAAAATAAGTATTTTCTTTCTCCATGATCCTTTAAATCTCACGTGGCTCAATTCACATTCCACCTCTCTTATCACAAATATTGGTAACGACATAATCTCCTAATCCCCGTCTGCTTTCTGTGAATGGAAATGTCATGATTTGCCGTTGATGTATTTGTTTACATAATTACATTTCACAATTTAAATCACAGGCTGCACAAACACAAATTGCTGTGACAACAAGGTCAAAGGTCAAACCTATTTCATGGACTGCTCACAGCTTACTATGCGTGTGTGTGTGTGTGTGTGTGTGTGTGTGTGTGTGTGTGTGGCTGTGTGGGGGGGGATTACCTTTGATGGTTAGCAAAGAGGATGTTTCTCTTCATTGTTTAAAGTAGCTAGAGCTTGAAGATAAGCCCAGCTTTAAAGAGATAATGATCCAATCTCATGTGCATATACTTGGAATGGATGGATGGATGGATGGATGGATGGATGGATGGATGGATGGATGGATGGATGGATGGATGGATGGATGGATGGAAATTTGCAGTGATGTAAAAGAGTGAAAAGGCCAAGGGTCAAGGTTCATTTGTGTGGTGTTTACCTTTAGTTCAGTATGAAGTTTGGAATGAAAGGTTAAGTTTAGCCTGGATTACGTCGGTCACCTGTGTTTAGGTGAGAGACGCTCGGAGAGAAGCAGAAAAGCTTCCAAAAACTGATGAAAGGACATAAAGGCTCTTTAAATTGCTACGGCGAATAACATTCCTCACGTAATAATCGATCGATTAAGAGTCTGGATCATTTCCAAGTCATGGACACAACTTGGAAAAGAAAACATTTGGGAATCCGTAAGAAGTTCAAACTTAAATCTTCCAAAGTGAATTATATATCAGTTGACAAAGTGATGATACGAAAGAGGGGGGGCAGTAGCGCTTAGAGCAGCCTTTGGAAGTAAAGGTCACTGGTTCGGATCCCGCTCGGGCCCTGCTGCAGTGTCACTGACACTGTCGTCTAAAGCTCTAACACATGAAACAAACACACAGCGGGAAACAGATGGTGACTGTGTGAAAGTGATGGGTCAGATTGGTTTGCCCATAAATCAATATAATTCTTCCCCACAATAATAAAGACGATTGGAGGAGACAGTTGTGTTTGTGACTCGTTCAGAACGGACTTTGAATCGTCCAGACAAAGTAAATATGAACATTTGTTTTTTACCCCTTTTCCTTTTCAGTGAAATGTCATTTTGTAAGATGAATAGACCGTTTTTAAGTTGCCCGTGGAATGACGGTTCAGATTGTGATGAAATGAGCATAAACATCAGGTTGATGTGTGTTCATCAGCTGTCAGCCCACCACCCACAGAGCGCAGCCCCTTGCTGGAAGATTCCAAAACTTTGGTCCAATCCACAGATGACTGTCCTTCCAAATGACCACTGAAAGCCCCCCCCCTTATCTCCACATGCTCCTACACACAGGAAACAACTGATGCAGATGTTTTTGAGACCGGCTGCGAACATGCGGAGGTATGTGTGGGTAAACGCTCAGCGTCCGTCCAGCTGCTGCACCGTCAAACGCCCTCTTTCTTCAACTGTCAAACTCACTCCTCTTCCTCCTCCTCTCTCTGTCACACACACACTCGCAGCACAACCTGATGTTTTCCACAGCTGTCTCTCCCACGCAGGGGGGGCCGGGCCGACATGATCGAGAGAGTGAGAGAAGAGGGGAGGGAAGAGAGGAGAGGGGGAGGAGGTGGTGCAGGTGGGGGGGGGGCACTGCCACTGGAGTTGAATTCCTTCACACCAGTTGCTGCAAGCTTTCCCTGCACGCATGAGAACATAGTCACACACACACACACACACACACACACACACACACACACACACTCACACACACCAAACTGAAAGGTACTGTGCGTACATGCCCATTTGCACACACATGGCTCTGGTCTTCTTCATACATGTAAACACAAACACTCATCAGACTGAAAGCTCATCGCATCCATGCAACACATGCGCCCACAGGGACTGTTGATGCAGAGGGACACACCTGTGTGAGAGAGAGTCAGTCACACACACACGTGCGCGCGCACACACACACGTGCCCGGAGCTCTGACTCAGACGGTTTCACAGCTCCCTGCAGCTCCATGCAGCTCCATGCAGCTCCATGCAGCTCCATGCAGCTCCATGCAGCTCCATGCAGCTCCCTGCAGCTCCATGCAGCTCCATGCAGCTCCCTGCAGCTCCCTGCAGCTCCATGCAGCTCCATGCAGCTCCATGCAGCTCCATGCAGCTCCATGCAGCTCCATGCAGCTCCATGCAGCTCCATGCAGCTCCATGCAGCTCCCTCTGTGGCTGTGGCCCCCATTCCTCTGAAGCCACATCAAGGAGGTCCGGCTTCACAGCTGAACACATGCTCCAGCAGCATCACTGCTGGGTCCCACTAACCCAGGGAGAGAGAGGGGGGAGAGGGGGAGGAGAGAGAGGGGGGGAGAGAGAGAGGGGGAGGAGAGAGAGGGAGAGAGAGACCTCCACCCTGCAGCATCACAGCCATTCTCCTGACATCAAAGGACGGTGTTGTGGCGCTGGTGATGTCATGTGTTGTTGTTGTTCAGGAGCAGGAGCGAGTGAAGCGTCCGTCTCTCTGGGAGAACTCCTCCATGGGTTAATGATCAACTCCTCCATGGGTTAATGATCAACTC
>JAFBJT010112449.1:4757-14996 GCA_016785325.1 Chascanopsetta lugubris
TCCCCTCCACTTCCCCTCTCCTCGGCGGATCAAGGCCGGTCAAGGATCCTCTCACCACAGGGCCCGATGTCAGACAGAACGCGTGGACGTGTGTGTGCATGTCAGAGCTCGGGCGGAGCGGCCGGTGTGGTGAGAGGGAAGACTTCACCCGGGCCTGGACCTCCACACGACCCGCAGTACCGGCCGGGGCTAGATTAGCATAATGGCACACATGTCAAAGTGATGTGAGACGTGTGTTTTAGTGTGTGTGTGTGTGTGTGTGTGTGTGTGTGTGTCAGTGTGTTTACATGTTTCATCAGCGTAACATTCTTGGACACGGAGCCCTCACATATTCTCCTCAGCTGCAGTTCTGGCAGGTCCTGGGCCCACTCTGTGCTTTTCTAATGATTCGATTGGCTGAATGAGCATATGCTCTCCTCTGCATCATAAAGTTCAATTAGATGTGTTGTAATGTGATTGAGTGTGCGTGTCTGTGTGTGTGTGTGTGTGTGTGGGTGTGTGTGGTCATATTACTCATGTTATAGAGAGCTAAATCTCTTTACTCAGTCACATTAAAGGGTCTAATCTCACTCAAGGGGAAGATAAAGTAGACTGTTTACGTTCTAATGAGTACATTCAAATGTGGTTTAATCCTAATGTTAATCTAAGGTTAAGACTAACATTAACCTTAGAGTAGGATTAGGATAGGGGTTAGAATTTAGGCCAATTTAGTTACGGTTAACGTTTGTGGAAAGGAAAGTGTGTGTGTGTGTGTGCGTGTGTGTGTGTGTGTATGTGCGTGTGTGTCATAGTCCTCATGTTATAGAGACCTAAATCCGTTTACTCAGTCACATTATGGTGATGTGGTCCAAAGTGTGGTTTAATCCTAATGTTAATCTAAGGTTAAGATTAATATTAACCTAATAGTAGGATTAGGATGGAGGCTTCAATTTAGGCCGTGTGTGTGCGCGCGCGTGTGTGTGCGCGTGTGTGCGTGTGTGTGCGCGTGTGTGTGTGTGCGTGTGTGTGTGTGTGTGCGCGCGCGTGTGTGTGCGCGTGTGTGTGTGTGCGTGTGTGTGCGTTTGCATGAATGAATCTAGAAAAAGCCAGTAAACCACAACTGAAATGGAGTTCAAGCGTCCAAAGGCCCGTGTTCGATTCCATTGATAAAACAGCCGAGCGGCGCAGCGACCTGAAGACCTGAAGACTTGAAGCAGTTGGAGAGAAAGTCAACAGTTCATCTCTGCACCACCTCGTCCTCTCAGCTGCCGCTCGTCTCCGCCCGCCTGCCATGTTTCCTGCTAAATATTGATAGACATCTGGAGCGCCATTCATCCACCGTCAAACTTCAGCATGCACAGCCCTCCTCTCAGTGTGGCACACACACACACACACACACACACACACTCACACACACACATGTGCAGGCAGACATGTGTGCACACACAAAGGCACCTGGGGTGAAGTGTTTGGCACCGTCGCACAAATCAAAGGCCTCGGCCGCCGACTCGAGCCTCTGGAATTTCAGGAAGTCTTCTCCTGGACTGTGATTGGATGAACGTGCGCGAGCTCGACAACCGAGTCCATCCCAGCGTCCCGACACGTGCGCAGGTGCTAATCAGACCGTTTATCTGGCTGCTTCGCTAAAGTGAGTCTCAGCATCACAAACATTGTTTTGCCCGATGAGTGATTGATTTCGGATCCTTTGTGTCTTTCGCTGAAAACAAACACAAACACACACACACACACATACGGCCAGCAGCAGCAGCAGCAGCAGCAGCAGCAGCAGCAGCAGCAGCAGCAGCAGCAGCAGCCTCTCCATTGAAGCCGCATTGTTTGTGTTTGTCATCGCGAAGGAAAAGACCTGATGTTTGAGCGAAAGGCAAATTCGGGATGGAAACTGTCGGACGGCATCAGCGGGATTGACAGAGCAGCGGCGGCTGCGTTCGCGCCGGCAGCTCCTCCGCGTTCGAGAGCGAGAGATCCTTCGCATGGGGTCAGGATGGAAACATGTGTTGTGTGAGCACCATGGAGAGAACCAGCCTCCATCTTATTAGTGGAGAACTCTGTAGAGTACACTACACTGGGGTTTTACTACACACACACACACACACACACACACACACACACACAAGAAGAAGCCAGAGGAGGAGGAAGAAAACGAAGAAGAAAAAAAACAAGGCTCTTTTGTCTTTTCGTAATTATTCATGCCCGGGAGGGATGCTCTCTCTCCTTTGTTTTTGTCAGCTGACACATGTACAGGTATGATGGTGCAGGCGGTGTGTGTGTGTGTGTGTGTGTGTGTGTGTGTGTGTTTGTGTGCGCGTGTGCTTGTATGTTGGTGTCTATGTTTTTGTAATTGCTCAGAAACGCCAGTTAAACAAACCGCCTTTGTCTGAGCGGACGGATCCGTGTCCGTCAGCTCCCGCGCACGTGGGCGACACGGAGCCGTTGAGCCGCGGCGGCTTTTTCCTCCACGGTCCAAATCAAAGCGTGAACGAGGAAGCGGAACAATGAAGCCAGCGGTTTGAGCTGATGGGCTCTTTCAATCCGCCGCTGTTGTCTCGGCGACGATCCCGCTCGGCGCTCTAATCGCCTCAAATGAAGTCATGAAGGGAAAAAGCCCGAGCTCTCCTGTTCGGCAAAGGTGCGGCGGCGCGGCGGCGGCGGCGGCACTTGTTTGTGCAGAATGTCTGGCAATTAAAAATAATTGGGAAGCAGGTTTGCCCGCGAATCTTCCAAGAGTGCCAGTTATGATCTAATGAAGCTTCATTAGGCATGCTGAAAGCTGAGAGCGCCGTATGACAACGGCAATTAGCCGGGATCATAGGCGAAAAATAATCATTCGGAAAAAAAGAAAAAAAAAATACCTCGGCCAAGATTAGCTTTTCACTTAATGACCAATTCATTAGCTAATTGATTTTTTATTAGTTACAGGCAGAGACGACTGTTTTGGGGGGGGTGGGGGTGGGGGGGGGGGCGGTTGTGGGGGGGGGACCGGTGCTGGTAATTAACAGCGTTTACGCCATTAGTCGATCGCCTCATTCTGCAGGAAAACAACTTTGGAGTGGAGTATAGCTGGAGGCTTTGGGCCATTTGCCCCCCCCCCCCCCCCCCCCCCCCCCCCCCCCCGTCCCTCCCCCCCCCGCTCCTCTGCTGTTCCTCTCTTTAATATGGAGGAGGGGAGTCGTCCGCCGGCTTAGAGCCCGTTAACGCCGACTAATACCTCCTGATTAGCCCCGTCATGTCATGTCACGTGCCCGTGCGTTGCGGTGAGGAGGATGTGAGGGAGGACGAGAGAGGAGATCATGTGTTGCACCGATAGAGGAGGTGGACTCCCCTCCACGCTGGAGGTTAGACTGGTCCGTCCCTCCGTCAGACCTGGGGCGGAGCCGGTGTGGGTGGATGGATGGATGGATGGATGGATGGATGGATGGATGGATGAGCAGTGACAGCAGCTCGCTCGCCTCAGAACGACTGGATGTCTGGCGACGGTTCGCGTGGCGCCGCCCGCCTCATTAACATATGAGACCACGTGTGAGGTACATGTCATTAAACATGTAGCCCACCACTCGGAGTTCTTCACAACACAGGGTATTAGTGGTGATAAGGTGTCTTATATGTGCGCTTCCTTTCTATGAGGATCTTGTTGATAAAGTTTTCTCGCATTCAATCCGTTGGAAATGTGACAGTCCCTATTCCAAACCAAAGCTTTAAAAAAATACGTATCTATTTTTGGTGCTAAGAAGGCACATTTTTTCATTCTTTTTAAGAAATATTTAATTGTTTTTGTGTCTGCAACTAGCCATTGTTTTTAATAATCAATTACTCGGTGGAATTATTTTGATTTAGCGATTATTCGGATAAAAAGCCAAAGGCCTAATCCCTCATTTCCAGCAGTGAAATAGAAAAACAACAACAACAACAACAACAACAACAGTACACGCTGAGAGAACCTGCACATTAAAACAGTGGAGCTGTTTATGCAACAAAAAGTGGCAGTGCACTTCCTGCCTCCGTGCGCTTCCAAACAGACCCAAATAATCAATCACCGTTTCCATAATCCATTCATTGTTGCAGCCCGAGTTGAACCACGTCTGCAGAACCACAGTCCGACTGGAGTCGCTAAGGTTCAGGCCTTCTGGTCTCTGCGGACCGGAGACGGGGGTTTAACTAACGGACCCCCGGTCTACAGCAAGAGCCCGGTCTGTTGGACATCGAACCCATGTCTGAACACGTGTGGCGGTTGTGCGCGACCCCGTCTGCGTCTGAATCCAGGGTGAAGACGCTCTCACCTCTCACCCTCCTCCTCTTCATCTCGACAACCTGTCGTCCATTCACCTGTCTGACCCTCCTCTGTCTTCACGTGTGGACCCCGTCTCACCTTCGTTTTCATCCCGTCTCACCTCAAGTCTCGAGTCGAGGCCCTCGGCTCGTGTTAATTAATTCTAATGAAGTCATCTATCAAGGACTCGTCTTTTCTGCGCTGCAGCAACAGCACAACATAAATCACTCTCCCTCCCTCCCTCTCTCTCTCTCCCTCTCTCTCTCTCTCTCTCTCTCTCTCTGGACCAGTCTTTAATTGTGTGATTGAGAACGTGCGGCCTCACTCCATAAAAGCTGTCTCTGCCTCAAACGGCCACAATCGGGCGGACACCATGGGACCCCTTAGAGCCCGCTGCGGAGAGACGCGCACATTCGCTCACAAAGCCCGGCACATGAAAAGGGGACACTTATTGTAAATGGAGCTCATTGGTCTCTGAAGACGTTGTTAACACGTCTGTGGGACGGTTCCCCTGCCACCAGGCCTCTCCACCCCGCGCCGCGTTAGCAAGAGACTGAAATCAGGGCCGTCAAACACGTGGCCCGCCGGCCGAAAACGGCCCGTCGGGGAGAGTAATCCGGCCTGTGAGACGTGTGAAAATGACAGAGAGAACCTTTAAAGGTGCCGTGTGTACGATTTCAGCCATTTTAGTCACTTCTAAAAATGACATACTGACACTCGTGTATATTTACATGAACCCTCTCTATGGGGGCTGCCATGTTGTTTTTTTTCAACAGTAGCCCAGAGTGGACACTCTGAACATGTTTTGAGTTTTAATGACAACTGATCTACCATAGTTTCTCCTGCAGGCTCAGAAGGGTGAGGGAACCTCTTTGAGTTGTTGTTGTTTATAGGTTGTCATGCTCTGATTTTTCTAGCCCCGCCCACTTGCGATCAAATAAGGGCGTATGTGGCCCCTGTGCTAAAACCACTTTGACACCTGTGATTAAAATCGCTGCTCAGGTTGGGATTGATTTTCCGAAATCTGCCTTTTATTGTTTCTCCGTAACACTTCACCGTCTCCCCTCGCGCCTCCCGGCCGACCAGTCGGAATCTGACACGCTACGTCAGTGGCGTCCTCTCATGGCGTCGGGTCCCGGCGCTGTGTCCCGGCGCTGTGTCCCCTCCACCGCTGGTGATGCAAACCTGTGGCAACGCGGCGTGAACGCGGCGCCCAGACACGTCTAAATAATGTATAAATGATCCGCCTTGTTAGCCTGGACTTCTGCTCGTGCACCAAATGATCAATGTCCTCCTATTATCCTCATGCACTCTCTGTGCACGGCTCCATTCCCAATCCCCCCCCCCCCCCCCCCCCCCCCCCCCCCCCCCCCCCGGGGCTTTCCTTTTGCCCCCCACCTCCTCCTCCTCCTCCCGGGTCTTTCATGTTGCCCTCTGGGAGCCAAACAAAACATGGGTTTCTACTGCAAATAAGGAGCTAAAACACCATGTGATCAGCCATGAATTATTTGAACGGTATTGATTTGTATAAACCGTTGCATTTCCCCGGAGAGTTTGACCGAGCGCGGCTCCGGTGACTTGAGGAAAATACTTTATTTTTGGGTTGGTGGGGGGGGTTGGGGGGGGGGGGTTTAAAGGATCCGCCGGTAATTACGGAGTGGATTTAACCTGCGGAGCAAACTGTGCCTCGTTAGAAGCAGAGAGGGAGACACCAGACACCACGATATGTTTGGTTTTCGAGCATCATCGGTGGATTACTGTGTTTTCCCTGCAAATCCGCTCTGAATTTAAGGGTGTAATGTCAATTTCATGCCTTTTTCTTGTTTTTTCCCTTCGTTCTCTCTTTTCCTCAACACCAAGAGGAGAGGCCCCTGTGCCCTGTGGGTACATCGCACTCAGAGAAATAACAATCCAGAGAGGAGAACCAACATATTCCCAAAACATCCCAGCTGAGCGCCAGCTAATGTTCCGCACATTGTGGTATTTTCATGTTTCATTTTTTTTTCTCTTCTTCTTCTTTTTCTCTTTCTTTTTTTTTCTTATTTATTTATTTATTTATGTATTTTTTGTGCCCCGAAAGCCTCATTTAGACGGCAGACGAGGCGTTTGAAGGCAGAGCAGCCCGTGGTCTCTGTGGACCGCCGCAGCTCGCGGAGTGAGGACCTAAACGAAGGCAGCCAGACAATGCAACGCAAACCGAGGGGTCCCTGCAGCCCACAGACAAGCCAGAGGACTCTAATAAACAAACACGCGGTCATTAGCGCAGCTTATAATCCTCCTCTTCCTCACCAAAGTTTTTTTGTGTTTTTTTTTGACCGTACACACCACGGGGGGAAGAATCCAATTGTTGTGCTCAGCACCACATCTGTACGGCGCCGTCCACCGCGCTGAATCAGATCCAAGAGCTACGCTTTATTGGATTTCACCGCTGCTGCTCCGCTCCCTGTAGAATCAGATGATGATATTTGGAGATTAAAAAAATAAAATAAATAAAAAATAATATATATATAGAACAGAAGAAGAACAAGAAGATAAATAAGCTTTACAGTCATGGAAATGATATTAGAGGACGGAGGTGCGGTAGTATTTTTTTTTTTAAGTTGAATTTTCTAAACTCTGTCCTGGGGGGGCGAGTAAAGAACATTTGGACAATCACCTCTGTCATCTATTATGATTTTAGTGAAAGGTACAGAGGGATGAGTCCATGTAGAAATATTATTGGATGCCTCTCTGTCTGTTCTGCGCACCGTTTTTAATTGAGCTCCATCAAAAGAGGAAGAAAAAGAAATATATTGGCACCGGTCCAGAGGCTGAGACCTGTATTTAGTATCGTCCCATGATGAGGGATTAGTGTGGAGAGGGGGAACAGGGTGAGAGGGTGTTGTGGTATGTGCAGTGTCCAGTCTCTCACCCTTAAAGGTGCAGTGTGTAAGATTTCAGTCATTTTTGTCACTTCAAAAAAATATTACTAAACAATTACATGCTGGCATTTTCAGGAATTTATAATCAACTAAATGTTTTATTTTCCCCCCCATCACCCTTAAATGAGCCCTTTCATTTATATTCACATGAGGAGCGGGTCCTCACTACGGGGGACGCCATCTTTTTTATTTTATTTTATTTTTTTACAGTAGCCCAGAGTGGACATACTAAACATCTTTTGAGTTTTAATGACAACTGAAGTCGACCACCAGGCAACTTCACCTCTAGGTGTCACCAAATCTTACCTACTGCACCTTTAAACAGGCCTTCACAATATGGTCAATCCATAAGTGTCAAATCCTGATACCCAGGTTTCCCTTTGCTCTGCTCTGCTCCCCTGTGCCCCCCCTCACACTCTCTCTCTCCTCCCTCCTCTCTCTCTCTCGCCCGCCCTCCCTCTCCCTCTCCCTCTCCCTCCCTCCCTCTCTCTCTCTCTCTCTCCCCTCCCTCTCTCTCTCTCTCTCTCTCTCTCTCTGTGCTCTCATCCAGCTCCACCACAGACTCATTTATGTCTGCTGATGTCTTGATAATGTTCCAAAGCCATCACAAGCAGGTAGAGGAGGAATTCCTCAGCTGGCTAATGAACAGTAAATGGACGATCACCACAGCAGCAGCAGCAGCAGCAGCAGCAGCATTGTGGACGTGAAGAAAGAGAGTGGTTGGCTTGGCTGACGCCTGTGTTTCACCGCACGGCACCGACAGAGGAGCATGTGAAGTAGCAGCTTTCAGCTCTCGCTGTGTTGACACAGTCAAACACGTGTGATGACTGCATGTGACCCAGAGCTCATAGTCAGTCCACGTAACAAGTCAATGTGTTGACTCATATACACATTTTACATTTTCACACATTTATTTATTTTATACATATTTTATATCATTTAAGTCTGTTTTATAGAGTATCTATCCATCTAGAAGGTGTATTGTGTATTTATATCCAATTATCCATAAAACCATTTCTGAAATGGATTTGAAAATGCTAATGTAGTGCTATAAATATATTTTAGAGTCAAAATGTAGACCTGACAATGATTATTGGTGAAGAATGAAAAGAAGCATTAGTATTAGAAATGTTGAAAAATAGATGTTTGCTCAGATTTATATAGAAAATGTATTTAATTCAATTAAATTAAATTTGAATACAGTGAAGTGCTGAATTTACATAAACAAACAAAATAAATACATCTAATACTAATATTGTGATAATAAAATAACAATTAGAGATTTTGCCATAAGCAGTAGGTCAGTGGTTAGAGAGGTCACCTTAGGAACCGAAGGTCACGAGGTTGAAACTGGTGGACAATCATAGTAATTATAATTATATTAATTTGTACATTCAGGACATTGGATTGAAAAACAACCGTAACACTGAGAGTGAATCTGTTACTGAATAATTCAAACATAACACGTCACGTCTATTTTGTGTGTGTGTGTGTGTGTGTGTATGTGTGTGTGTGTGTGTGTGTTTGCAAACGCGCAGCAGGAGAGGCGGGGGTGCGTGGATCGTGGGGGGAAATGAACGCGCAGTGAAAATATGATTGAGGCCCCTTTAAGAGTTTTTTGGCCACTGAAAGTGAAGCGACAGCAACAGCAGTGTGAGTGTGTGTGTGTGTGTGTGTGTGTGTGTGTGTATGCACGAGGAGCATCATCTCTCCTGCATCTCTCTGCGGCTGATTGGACACCACGTGACTCCACGACACCACGATACAACTTTTTAAACCTATGTAGAGAAATGAAATCGAACATCTGGTGCTCATGATAAGATCAAAACAAAATACAACAAACGTATATATATGTATATATGAATATATATATACATATATATTCATATATATATATATATATATATATATATTCAACTAAATATTATCATCATTCATAATTATTACAAACTACCTGTAGTCCTCTCGTTATGTTTCTCTTTGTTATTATAGTGAAGAAAATGTACATGACTGCAGTAAAAAAAAAATAGTTGTATCCTTATTTCCACTGATTGTCATTTATTACGTGCACGTGCACGTGGTCTCGTGCACGCGTGGAATCATTCAAATCACCCTCCTACATCCACGAAGTTTTCCTGCACTCGCAACATCTCCATCAAGGTATTTCTCCTGCTGGGCGAATGACTTCGTCGCTGGTGCACGAGCCTGGTGCACGTCCACGGGGGTTAAGCAGCAGCACCTCTTTGAACCCCCGCTTTATTATGGGATGGCACCGAGGCGCGCGACTGGGAGCGCGGCTTTCTGCGTCTTAAGGAGGATTTAGGTCCATTAACAACAAAAGGCGCAGTTCATGGCACCAGGGAGAGAGACCTCGACGCGTGCGTCGGGCGCACTGATGCGCAGCGACGGGCGCGCGCGCGCGTGCTCGCGCTGATAAATGGAGACACATCAAACCGAGTCATTATGGAGCTGAGATATGAGACTTTCACAGTGGCGGGCCGCTCCGGGCGGCGCACCCAGGGGAGCGCGCCCCTCCAGCCGGCCTTTTGTGTCGGTGTGCCGGCCTGATGCGCGGCGGAGATAACGCTCAGCCATTATGGCCGCACTTGTTCCCATGAAGAGCCCGTAAATAGAGGGGACTTCTTTTTTTTTTTTTTTTTTCACCACCGTGGATTCCTATTGATTCCTCTGCGCCGTGTTTGTAACCGGAAACCACACAGGGATCAGTGCACGTGAATAGTCCGAGGGGAGGCAGACTCATATTCATTACAGCGCTGGAGCCCATCATGAAATGTGTGTCGCTTGCACCTTTTATTTTATTTTTTTCATTTAATTTAAACCCTTTTTTGTTTGAGTATATATGAATACAAATAAAGTAAAAACAAAATACGATATTTTTTTCTGCAGCTAAATGGTTGAAACATCAAAGGGCCTTTATGTGTTTCTTTTTCTGGCATTAGCTTCAATTTGTTTTGATTGTTGTAAATATTTTGTGTACCTCCCTTTAAATGTTGAATTGTTATTTTTGATTGAAATGCCACTAATAATAATAAT
>JAFBJT010112450.1:0-12572 GCA_016785325.1 Chascanopsetta lugubris
ACGTCGTTGTGTGAGCGGCTCCGCTTTTACGCACGGGGACGCGCCAGGCGATTTTTACGCACAGCTCCAGTGGGCAGGTGACTGGTCATCACGGGCTGAAAGTCCCCCGACGTTGACTCGGCGTCGCGACTCGTTGCTTTCCCTGGCGTTGCCCGTGTTTTACACAGCAGCCCCAGGTATGAGGCGCGCAGACAGGTCTCGGCCTGTTGGGTAACCATTCACATGCTAGAGGGCACATCCCCCCCCCCCCCCCCCCCCCCCCCCCCCCCCCCCCCCACTCACACACACTCCCCCCCCCCCCCCACACACACACACACACACACACACCCTGGAAAAGTCCATAAGGATTCTGGAGACCTTTCTGTGAAGATCTCGGGTGAATGAGGTTCCCCTGCAGAACATTTGTTGAATCATGTGTCTAAAAATCACTTTCCATGCTCCATGGGGAATCTGACTGTGCCTTGCTCAATCTGCCTTGTGTCTCTCAACAAGGATCTGGATGTATGTCAGTTGTGTGTCTGTCTGGGCTTGAACTGCTCAGACTTCAGGCTTTTAGCATGATCCCACATATCTGGCAGAGCTCTTGTGCAAACTTGCATCGGAAGGTTCACTGCATTTGTTTTCACAGCTCGGTGTGAACTCTGCCCTGTGCTGTGCTTGACGGCGACAGTCGTTCCTTTGAGGCCGCAAAGCTCCGGCTCTCTGCCCCGGTCACACCTTCAGCAGGTGATCAGCAGTGAGGCAACGACCAGAATCACCCTGAGATGTCTTCAGTGACGATTCGTCCAAAGAGCTGCTGCAGGCGTCGGAGTTTTGTGTTTTTCTATCATGAAGAGAGGATCAGCTTTGACCTCACCAACAACGACACCATCCAAAACTGCAGAGCTTGAACTATGGTTGATGACAGGAAGTGAAGGCTCTGAATAGAAATAACTAACTAACACCAAACCAGCACAGCTGAGGCCCAGCAATCCCCTTAAAGGTCCAGTGCACAAGATCCTGGTGTGATTATTTACATCTCTACCAGCAGAAATACAATGTAGGAATTGTTGTTTGCGTTGCCCCTGAACGAGCCCTTTGTGTCGACATCAGGAGCAAGTCCTTTAAAGGGAGGCCGCCATGTTGCCCCACTATGTTTCTACAGTAGCCCAGAATGAACAAAGTAAATACCTGATATTTACTAAGAATGATCATTGAATCTCAAACATATGTTTCTACATCCGTAGAAGGGAAGTGTGACGCTAGTGAGGTATTCAGCTACAATATTCTAGACTTCTATAATTCTATAACTTCTAGATAACCGCTAGTTTTGCCTCAGTTTTACACTCTGTGCCTTTTTAAATAAACATGTATTCATTTTAAATGGTATCAATTAAATGACATTAGTGTAATTGAATACAGTTTAAGTATTGTGATCGTTTGCCAGATCTGCCTCTTTGATGCAGAGCTGGGCAGAAAATATGTTTGAATGCTTTTCCCATTGTTGCCAGGCAGATGAGAACAGATGGCTGCCAAAGATTAAACCCAGGATAAGCCCACCTGCCCTCCCACTCATTTCCCAAACAACAAACACATCTTCAGATAAACACGGTGATAGTGATAATATTGACATCCCCGAGGAAAAGCAAAATGAAAACAAGGGAAACGAACCAACATTGTGTAACGGCATCGCTGCCTTTGGTTAAAGTTCAAACTCAAAAGTGTGGTAGTTTGTTCCTGCTGGGCTTCTGTACAAAAAACAACACACTGACCTTCTGGGGGAGGAGCAGCTGTGATACGGAAGTAGCTCTCATGATAAGGCCTCGCTCTACGTTGATTAAAACAACAATCCATGTTGCACGAGCGTGTCGGCCTAATGGACTCTTCCAACATATAACTCACTTACCTATAATAAGGAGTGTGGCTCCATTGTTGTTTTGAATGCTTAAAAAAAATAAAATAATAAAAGATAAATATGGTAAACAAAGCGGGGTACACATGTGGAGCCTTGGTCACATTAGGGGTCAATATCACGTTTCATCAGTTTAATGGCCTCCCTCTCGGTTCATGTCGTATTCCTCCGCCAGGTTTGATTGGAATCTTCAGGGTAATTATTTGTGTAAGTGCTGCTGACTTCCAAACAAACCATCAGGGCCGAGGTCATAAGATTCTCTGTCCCCAGGAGTTTTGTTACGCCTGACTGATCCTGCATTTCTCGGTCCAGGGATGTGATGTGATCAGAGGATCCATAATGACGTTTTCTCCTCTTGACCTCGTTTATCTAGGTCACCGGATGAGTTCAAATGGGCTTTTATGAGACTCCCTGAAGTCAATTCATGCCGGAGACCATACGGTATTAAATATATCTGTTTTGATTTCATCTGGCACGCGTCCAGTAGTTCTGATGTCATTCTGATGAGTTGTCACAGTGAGTCATTCCCGCGTCTCAATTGCAATACTGCAATAATATAATAATTGCAATATCCTAAAGAGGATTATAACATATATAGGGCCGACTGCATAGCTCATTTAGCTCCTCCCCTTCAGCGGACATGTGCTTTGCTTCTAAACAGACCAGATCACTTGTTTACCAAGTGAATGAATACATCCATTCATTGATCAGTTGTACTTCCTGACTGACCTTGACCAGTGTGTTGTATGTCATGGTGACTCAAATACAAGTGTTTTTCAGGCAGCTATTGATCATTAACACATGACTTTTCATGACATGAAGGAGTGTATGATGTCACCATTTCCTCTTTTCTCTCTTGAGTTTGCTGTGTCAGTCAGAGACGTCTCAGACAGGATGTGACTGCTTCTGAAGGTGTGGAGGAGGTGATTGGTTTGCTCAAGTAATCACAGTGGGTGTGGGTGTGTGTGTGTGTGTGGGCGGCAGGAAATGGCGAGTGTGTACACTTATGTTTGTCTTTGAGCAATTGCTTGGCAGTTGCATACATTTGATAACAGCACCTCACTAGTGCTCAAGTTCAGAGTTGAAGTTCTTGAATTGGCCAGTAGATGGAGGTAAAGACCCAGGAGTATTCCACCCAACGTTCGACAATCCAAGCTCAGTGTGTGTTGAAGACACACATTTACAAAAAGGTGAACATCCTCTGCTGAATTTTGATATCAAACCTCAAGATTGTTCGTCTAATTCTGTCCGTTTGTTTTTAGGGCAACTCTTGTTTTTTTAATGGAAGAAGCAAATTCACCGCAAACTGGGCCAACTCCTATTTTCATTGATAGAAAATGATGGAAAAAATAACGATAAATTCAGTTTGATCTCGCCTCCCGACCATAATAACGACCGTTGTCACTATCACTCTGAATCGGCCCCAGCACGACCTGTCAATAGCTGAATAAATACCTCCTGTGTTTGAGCCAGGAAACTCGCTTTCCTCCCATGGGTCGGTCGGAGCTTCCTGCCTGCAGCTCGCGTCGCTTCCCCCTCTGCAGACTGGCATGGTCAGCCCGTGAGCCAGGGGGCCACTGTAACCGCGCAGCACCTCGCTCTGAGATAAGACGGGCAGAGCCCAGACCCCACCAACACCGGGGGGCCGCTCTTGAGGAAGTCGACTTCACAGGAGAAGACGTCGTACAAACCGAGCCCCCCCCCCTGTCGCCTTTTTTGCGAAACTGTGGACATCCCGTCTGATGTGAAGGTGTCGGATGAATCATCCGACTCCTCGGTCTCCAGGCGGAGAGGAGAGCAGCACAGCAGGCGGGGCGTGGGGGGGTGGGGGGTCTCCCCTACACCTTTGTTCTCTGGATGGAGGTGGAGGAAGGACGGAGCGGAGGTGTACTTAAAGCCGGAGGGTTTCAGAAAGGGAAACTTTAGTTCGGGTTGTTTTCCTCGACTTCACCGTCCCCTCTCTCTTTCGGGGCTCTGGCCTCATCATGGACTGACCGGCAGCTCTCACCGGCCGGACGGCACCGCTAGGACGAACCCCTCGTCACCGTAGCCGATGAGGAACTTGTCGGGCAGCATGAGCTCTCTTTCTTTTTGTTCATCGTTTGTAATATAAGACACCGGACTGACGATGAAACGGCGCCGTAAATACTGGTTTTGGAGCCGGAAAGGTAAAAACTCAAAGATGAGTCTGCTCTGCTGCTACGGTAAGATGTCGAGACTTTCATTATCAAGGTGCAATGTGTGAGATTTGTGTCCGTTGCCATACAAAGTGTTTACGCTGAGGAGTTTGTCATCAGCTGAATTTAGGAATGGTTGTTTTCCTCGCCCTGGAATCAGCCTTTCATGTTTTGACTTTCGGGATCCTCTGAATGGAAGTGGCCACTTTACAACTAGACGTCGCTACAATCCTACGTACTGCACCTTTAAGTCGATGTAAAGTTGTTGTTTGTCAGTAAAGGGGAGTGTGTTTCTTTTCAGAAAGCATCAGCCCGACTTGTTTCATCCCTGCTGCTGTGCTGACCTTGTGAGCAGGATCCATTTTCCAATGTCATCACTTGGCTTCGCTCTCACATACTCCATTCATGTTTAGGGCGGAATCCCAAAGGCGGATATCTGTCTCATACATCGACTCATAGGTTGAATCACACACTTTTAAAATGGCAAGATATGATCTTTTTTGGACATTATCCCTCATTTTCAGACACAATTTCACATTATTAATGTGTAACCTACATAATGTGTAAAAAACAAAAAAACAAAAAAAACCACTTGGTTTTCATTGGTCATTTATTAATTAGTTCAAGACTTTGTTTTATTTTGCTCCATTGATAACCTTATGTGGCCCCTGAACTAAAATGTGTGTCCCCCCCCACCCCTGGTAGAGTAATGTACTTCATTGCATTTTATATGGTTTTGTCAACATAGGAAAAAAGCAGAATCAGCATTTACTCGATGCCTCGTCCTTGTCCTGTATGAGCCCGTGTGTGTTGGTCCCCTGAACTACAGCATCGACCTCCATGTGGACCGGTCAGCTGCTGTGTGGCCGAGTGTGAGCGAGCCTTTCACTCCCTCATGCTGGAAGAGAAGGCAGTTTTGTTCTAAGAGGCCTGGGAACCAGCGGCCCCTCTTAAGACCCCCGTCCAACCACTCTGGCAGAATCCCCAGTCTCATTACCCAACTGTATCTGAGTGTCTGTGTATGAAGTGTTGGAAATCTGTATGTGTGTTGCGACTCTGCAACCTTCTTCGGCTTGATGTGTGTGTGTGTGTGTTGTTGATCGGCGGGCGTGAGTCACTCTTATTATTTAACATTGGGGGGGTGGGGGGGGGGGTCTTTTGCTTTCATTCTCTCTGGCAGGAAGGAAAAGGCTGGGAACAGCACAGAGTCTGAGTCCTTTCACCAGGCTCATTGTTTCAACGTGGGAGAGGGAGACACAAGCCGAAGCACCACAACTTGCTGGCATCTGTGCGTCGACACTCACTGGTGTGTGTGTGTGTGTGTGTGTGTGTGTGTGTGTGTGTGTGTGTGTGTGTGTGTGTGTGTGTGTGTGTGTGTGTGTGTGTGTGTGAAGTTTTTGCCCATTAATTCTGGTACTTTGCAAAATGGAGGGTTTGTGGAAAGTTTGAGGGGGTTTGGGGGCACAGCGAAAACAGTGGTGAACTGTTCCTTTAAGGCAGAAGTTAATGTCATTTCCATAATTACATCATTTGCCAGGAACAATGTTTGAGACAAAACCTACAATCAGTTCTTCACCAGCATTAGCTGAAATCTATCAATATAACTTAGAGGTGTAGGCAGGTGGTGCAGACCTGTGAAGACGCCGATGCCAAGCGAAATTGAGTTCCGGTTCTTTTCACGGGCTGAATGTCACTGCGCTTTGCAGAGCCCTCCGCATTTTTGTTACATGGATGAGTCCTACTCCAGCAGTTTGGACTGTATCACACACGTTTTGTGCTTTATACTGATGTAATCGTGAGGTCCTCTCGACACAGTATTCGGAATGTTTATAAATCCTTCATCCATCCATCCGTTAAGGGTCAGGTGGCGACTGGGGCCTTTTCTAGCGTTATATAGGAGTTATAGTTATTATTATGAAGAATAACTCATTCATTTAGAACCTTTCAAAACCAGGTTAAGGAGTTTCTAACATTCAGAACTCATGACAAACACAAACGGAGACAAATTCTAACGATGTGATGTTTTATAGTGATGATCATGAAGTTTGAAGAGAAAATTTGAAATGTGACAGTTTGTGTTGGAAACCGTGTGCTTGTAATACTTAGTGATGGCAGAAGTACATGCGGTGCACTGTGTTAGTCCGGCATAAATAACATCAACACAAAGGAAGCTTTCACTTTAATACTCACACCTCAAATCGTCTTGACATGACAAGAAAAGCATGAGGGAATGTTTCACACTTGACTCGCAGTTCAGACTCTGTCCACAAGGGGATATGCTTCCGCCGTCAACGACCCGAGGCTCTTCCCAGTCAACGGGCCTCAACACTGAATCACAACAGAAGAGCCGAACGTAATCAGCAGGAAAAGCCCTGTTGCCACTAATGACTTGAACAATGGCCGTTTCCCATTGGTGTGTTCCAGTAAGTCACGTGTAGACAGTGAGTCAGCAGAAAGTGAAACAGCCAAATGGAATTGTCATCACCAAAGCTCCGTGTCTAAATGTTAGGATGTGACTTCAGTCAGTGTGTGGACGAGATCAAAGTGTCCCCTGGTGGACGTCCAATCCGCTCAGTGCGCCGGAGTGTCACCCAAGTGTGTGTGTGTGATAAACGGTGTGAAAGGGAAAGTAGTCCATCCTGTTATCTGGGACTTGATCCGCAAAGGCTGCAGAAGAACCGTTCAGGTGGAGAGGAGGGAACATTCCGCGAAGGCCTCCAGTCAAAGTACATCCAGTTCTCTACGCGCCGCATTCGCCACGAATCGATGCCTCATGCGAAATAACCAGATTACCGCCTCTCCCTTGACTTGCTGTATATTGTTTTCCACCTGTCGTCGGTGTGCTCTCATCAACGTGAAAACACCACCGTTTTTTAAACTCCTCCCCTTAATTCAGGCTGGATTATGGTGGGATTTATTCCCCGTGTTTACCCCGAGGAATGCTGAGAAAGATGAGGTGGATGATGGAGGCGCGTTTCAGCGCGAGGAGGCGCTTCCAACACTCGCGGCAAACTAATTGTTTAATCAATCGGGTGTCGAGCTAAGTATTATTGTCTGGCTGTGTTGTTGTGCGTCTTGGGATGAAGCTCAGCATTGATTTGAGGAGGCTGTGTGTGTGTGAGAGTGGGAACCAATCCAGGGTGTGTTGTTGCGGTGACTGTGTACGGCAGATGTCGACCTGTCGCCTGCCGTGCCCTCATGACAGATGTGGCACGCTGGGGTGGAGAGACAGAATGTGTGTGTGTGTGTGTGTGTGTGTGTGTGTGTGTGTGTGTGTGTGTGTACCTTGTTTCTATGTGGCTTTTGTTCCTGTGTGTGTTTGTGTGCCTGTAAACATGTGCGTCTGCAGACAATACCCATCGCTCATCATTGACCTTCATTATGAGGGTGGAGGAGGGAGTCAATTAAAACAGCAAGGGCTGAATTGACATTTATGTGTGTGTGTGTTTACATTCTCAGTGATGTGGGTTCATTTATGATGTGTGTGTGTGTGTGTGTGTGTGTGTGTGTGGGAGGCCAGTGGTTCTTTGCATATAGAGATGCGGTGGGTAATGGCCGTCAGCCACGTGTAACTACTGCTGCACGCCCCCACCCCTCCCTCTCTCCGGCCACAGACATGAGAGAGAGATGGATGGCGGAGAGAGAGAGAGGTGGATTAGAGCGGAGGAGTGATGAGTGGTAGGCGGATGTGAGAGCGAGACAGGAGACATGGTGAAGTGAACAGCAGCCGTGGCAGCGAGGAGGTAGAAAAAAGTGTGAGGTGCATGGCAGTGTGTGTGTGTGTGTGTGAGAGAGAGAGAGTGTGTGAGAGAGAGTGCGGGGGGGCGGGGGGGCAGGGCGGGGTTGTGAGACAAAAAGAAAATATATGCACATTCTGAAGACTGTGTCATTTCATGCTGGAAAGAAAAGCTACAAAAGCTTTTCTTAACAGCTGAGTTGTGAGGCACTTAATATTATTCCTTTATTCTCATATATTATTATTCTCATTAAGGTTCAGGATTGAATTATAAATATAAAAGCAGTACAGGACATCTCTTTAACTTCACTGTTGAGTCCAGACTCCTCAGACTTCAGCTTCTGTTGAACATTTCTATCTTTTTGGACACAAAAAAAACCCCTGGACAGTTCTAATATACACCTTTTTGGAAAGAGGAGGAGGAGCCAACATTGGTCTTTATTCAAACACCAACCAGAAGTCCTGCAAGTGATCATTTGGGGTAATAAGGGTAATAAGGGGTCGTTTGAAGTGATGCACCCACATAAAATAAGGCATTTTTTTTGACAAATGTCAAAATGTTTAATAACTGAAGTGTTGTGATTCATACTTGATGCTCCTAGCGATTAGCTCGTAAACAAAATGGACATATGGACCACATAGAAATATACATGTGACTGTGCTACTTTGGCATCATATTTACCATCATCTCATCTTAGATTTGAAAATGACAATTTGGAAAATAACGTTGTATTTCAGTCATTTAATATTCCAATAGGTTTGCCAGGCTTCATTCACGATCGAGAAATATCAGCTGCCTAAAATGTGAAAACAAGAAAGACAGTTTGTAGATTTCTACCAGTTGGCAGTTATTGTGAAATAAAGCACAAACCAAATCTAGAAATGTAATCATTGGTCTTTTCTAAGATCTTTCCAGTTGAAATGTGTGGATGTAACCTGGTAAAAACAGCCCCATCGCAGCTCAAATGGAGAAAAGCTCCCAGATCTGGATCAGAATGCTGAATAAAAACATTAAACCATGGACAAAGTCTTAGTCGTCGTCTTAATCTGCATTCAAACAAAAGCGCGTGATCTCACATCAGCTGTGAAAACAACACCATCACCTCACGGTCACATCTATTTGTGCCTCTGGCTCGTTTTGACAGACAGGTTTTACACCATGAGTGGAAACGCTTTCATTTCAGCTCAGCAGCTCTCATACAGTGTATAATACAAAAAGATCATTCTGGTCAATTCACACAGAAACATTCTGATGAGCAAAAAGACATGACAGAAAATACAATAGGATTGAAATAAGCATACTCATGTAAACGTAATGGAACATACTGATTTATGAGCGGCGGCAGTGGTTTTATTACTCAACGCTGCACAGATGTATGGTTGTTGCATCACACCAGGTTGTTTGCATTATTTATTTATTAAATTGTCTTATGGCCTGAGGGGAAAAGCTATTTCTCAGTCTGGTGATGTGGTGGTGGGAGGTGGTGGGGGGGGGGGGGGGCCTATATATACCGCCGGGGGGGGGGGGGGGGGGGGGGGGGGGGGGGGGGGGGGGGGGGGGGGGTCCTATATATACCGCCCGAGGGCAGGAGGGGATATATTCTCAAATTGAATCAAGTGTGATGAACTCGAGGACATAAATGCTGCTTTCAGATCCGCACATGACTTCCTTATCATTACTATTCTCTTCGGCTCCGCCAGACACTGGATTTGGAGAAAAGCAGTGATGTAAACCTGGTTATTTGTGAATATGGGCAGAAAGTGGCGGTTTTGTGCAATTGTGCACATTCTAGTCGGCATTCACACCCATGAACTCTTCCGACGGCGCAGATTGAAACGGCTCCGGCTCTAATCACCATTGATGGGACCGGAAACCTGGGTCAATGCCTTCATTTCGTCTTTCGCAAGGCGCCGCTTTGCACATTGCTTCATCCCCTCGGCTGCAATGCAGCGTTGCGCCGTCGCGCTGTGGCTCTCAACATGTCCGCAGACCAATGACTGTGTGTAGTCAGATGTCATTTCTACAACTTCAGCCTTCTTTATTTCTTTGAGTCGCCCCGAAACGCAACACTGGTGAGACGGCAAGCTGAGCGTGCAAAAGAGTGCGGCGCCCAACCCTACACTCTGACAGTGGTCAAAAAATGGATCCCCCAAAGACCCCCACCTTCACACACACGTCCAGCTCTCAGATCATATTGTCCGTCTGCTTTGTTTCAAGGACTTGCCCACCTCCGTTTGACCTTTCATGAATATCTCTCTGAGCGTGTGCATCTTGGGGGTGTGTTGCCATCGATGGTTGTCATGGAAAAAGAGTGGGTGGCCTTGGGGTGGGAGGGGGGGGGGGGGGGGGGGGGGGGGGGGGGGGGGGGGGGGGGGGGGGGGGGTGTTTAAAGCTCATCAAACCTCTACTCTGACAGACAGATCATCTTCCTCTTCATCATCTCTATCTCTGCGTCTTACCCACCCCACCCCACCCCTCCACCCTGCACCCAGCCCACCCCTCACTTCCTGCTGTGGAGGGCGTTGTAATGTGTGACACTCAGCACATACATATTATGCTGTAGTCACCAGCAGCAGCAGCAGCAGCAGCAGCAGCAGCAGCAGCAGCAGCAGCAGCAGCAGCAGGGACAGGGACAGCAGTTGAGTGCGGCCAATGGCTTCTTCCCCTCTCGCTGGCCCTCCCCTCATCCAACACAATGGGAGCGATTGTCCAGGCAACACACACACACACACACACATCCGCACACACACATTCACACACACAGAGGGGGCTTTGCTCTGTGGCAGAGTGCCGCTCCCCCACCGTATGCCCCCCATCTCCGCTGGAATGTGGTTATCTTCCCTCGGCGTGAGGAGAGGGTGAAAAGAGGAGAGGCATCACACAGACGGGGAGGGAGGGGGGGAGGTTGAGCGAAAGGGCGAGTCAGGCTGTCATTGGGCGTCCGAGTGTGTGTGAGAGAGAGAGAGAGGGAGAGAGAGAGACTGGTGGTGCATTTAGAGAGGGAAGGAAGGGAGGATGCAGCCAATGCAGCGAGGCAGCAGTTGAACACAAGCCTGAACCTGTCGGTCGGAGCGACAGTGCGCGGAGCGAGAGGAGGGAGAGGTCTTTGCGCTTCAGTCTCGCATCGTGGAATTTAATCTCCTTCACCAGACATCCCCAGCTCAGGTTAGTGCCTCGTTCTCTCTCTCTCTCTCTCTCTCTCTCTCTATCTCTCTCTCTCTCTCGCGCGGCGATCAAGTGCAACGTACCCAGCAATGTGGTTTGGGGTTTACAGAAATTATAGACCGACGCTGAGGTTGATCAAGACTGCAGAGGGACTGAAATACTGGTTTGTTCTTGTACACACACACACACACGCACACACACACACTCACACAGGCACATTGCTGGTTCAGATTGATGGTTAACAAAGGGAGGAGTCAGAGAAGACAATCTCTAGATCTATTCCTTTGGCAGGTGTGTGTGTGTGTGTGTGTGTGTGTGTGTGTGTGTGTGTGTGTGTGTGTGTGTGTGTGTGTGTGTGTGTGTGTGTGTGTGTGTGTGTGTGTTGGAGCTCTGTGGGTACCCTAAGCAGTGGGAGCTGTATTGGCTGCTGGGGTCTATTAATTTTCTTGAAGGCGTTGTTGACTGAACCTCTCAGCTGTCTCACAATGTACACACACACACACAGACACACACACACACACACACACACACACACAAGAATGAACGGCGGTGCATGTTTCAGTTAACTCTGCTGTGAATTGGCGTAATCGACCTCAGCTGTTCACAGTGAGCTATGGGGAAATAGCTGTGTCTGTGTGTGTGTGTGTGTGTGTGTGTGTTGATACCTCCTGTGTGTGTGTTCAGACTGAGGTTGGCTGTGGCTGAACCATGTGCAAACAACACAGATTTGAAGTCACCTTGTCGTTACAGCTGCACCACAATGGTACAGACACACAGAGAAGATTCTGTTGGAAATAATAATAATGATAATAATAATAATAATAATATAAAAAGTGTTGCACGAGCACCGTTTTTGTTTTCATAGACAGAGAAAACAGTCTATTTACCGAGCGCATTTGTTTCTTCACTGCTTGAATCTCCTCCCTCCATCTCCCGCTCGGTATCAGTGCAGCTGTATCTGCACGTAGACCTTCTCTCTAAATGCCCCCGTCTTTAAAGCAGGATCAGATCTCGCTGTTTCTGTTGCATATGGAGGCAAACATCTAGATTGCCTGTCAGGCACATGTGTGGGACCCTTCCAGGCACAAGGAAGCCCCCCCCCCCCAACCCCCCGCCCCTGTGCAACAAATCAGCAGCAGCTCCGTTGGGAACAAGTGGATGTTACCAAATGTATTTGCACCAGAGATGCTCCTGTGGCTCAGATATAGATGAGTAATGGGAGGCTTCAAATGACGTGTGCGCAGGTTTGAATGTGCCTGGATCTGCCCGCGCTCTACAGCAAACATGCGGCTCGAGGGATCAGTGTGCCAAAGGCGAGTGTAGATTTATATACCCCTTACCCCTATACCCCACCTGTGGTGTCTGATATAGTAGAGCAAGGGAACAAAGGTCAGCGCTGGGTCACAGAGTCTCAGGCCAGAGTCTCCCTCTCTCTGCCTGGAAGGACGGGAAGCAGGTTTACGCCACGTGACCGAAGATGGGCGCGGAGAGGCGCAAGCGTTTAGTTTCCAAAGAGAAGCTGAAAGACAAAGAACAGTCAGTGGTGTCCTGATGTATTTCCTGTAAAGGCTTTGTTATGTGCACCAATTCCACACATGCAGG
>JAFBJT010112453.1:0-15478 GCA_016785325.1 Chascanopsetta lugubris
GGGGGGGGGGGGGGGGGGGGGGGGGGGGGGGGGGTAATGGTCACAGTCTGGCATTAATCTTTATTTATTCATTCATTTATTGCTATAGTCATGTCTGTATTTATGTATTTACCTTTTTTTTCCATTCGATTTAATTCAATTGAATTATTCTATTTTTATTTCATTTCATTTTAGAAATCTTTTGATTGACTGATTTAGTTAGAAATCATTTTCAATTCAATCAAATTAAACGTTGGTGTTATTTTAATTGATCTATATTATGTCATCGTTAATTGTGTTCTGTATCTATTAGCGTGTATCTATCATTTTTACTGTGATTCAAACTGACTGTATATTTCCTATTGCTGATGCTTTGCTGGACTGTACATGAATCAAAGTCCTGATCCACTGTGGCGTTAGGAGGACATCTAGTGGCCTGATAATGTCACTGCAGCACATGGGGGGAACCCTAATCCATAAAAGATCAACGGGCAAACATGACTACATGTAATGATGATGATGATGATGATTGACAGTTTCCCACTCACCCGCGATGAACCAGGCAACGAAGACGACACCGATCAGCGAGTTGAGGATCAGGGCGCTTCTGCCGAGGTCAGCGAGACACGGCAGGCCGCCGGTCACGATGCGCAACAGGTACAAGGCTCCCATCACCTCCAGGTAGATGGGGATGTAGTGCTGCCTCGGGCAGTCGTCGTGGTACAGTGCCCCTGGTGGACAAACGCACGAGCATCGCGCAACGTTCATTTCCAAGTTAAATTTTATTTTGTTTTGTTTCAGTTGAATTTCTGATAGATTTTATTTTTTTTTATTTTTAAAGGTACAATGTATGAGATTTGGTGACATCTAGTGGCGAAGTTGCAGAAGACCCTATGGCAGCCCTCAGTTTAGTAAGTCCACTTTGGGCTACTGAAAAAAAACATGGCGGCCCCCTTTGGGTGGACCCGCTCCTGATGTGAATATACATTAAAGAGCTGATTTCAGGCTGATGTAAAAAGCAAGTCATACACTGTGGTGATTGTACATTTGTAAAAACATGTCTACATATTGTTTTGTACATTTATACCAATAGATAGAAAGTGACAAAAAAAATCTTACACACTGCACCTTTAAATTGTATTCCATTTTTGACTGATTTATATATTTGTTTGGTTTTATCTATACCATATTATAGTTCATGTGTTTAATAAAATAAATACATTTATTTCGGAGGTTATTCAAAGGAATACATCAAGGGAACACATCAAAGGAGCACATCAGAGCAACAATGCATCAGCAAGGAGCCGGACACTCACCCATGACGATCATGGAGATGGGCCAGGCGCTGAGGGCCACCCTGTTACAGACTGTCAAAACAAAAGAGTTCACATTAGTTTGCACGAACCATGGACATGTGACCCCGTGACATCACCAGCCCTCGCTTACCATTGGCCAACGGAGAGCGCTGTTGATCGCCGGCCATTTTCTGCGCGTGGAAAACCCAAGAGCGTGCGAAGAGAAGAGGCTCCTGCGGTGTCTCTCCGAGGACTCCGAGCCCACCGAGGTGAAGGCGGCGTCTTAAGTATCGGGGTCGGATCAATAACGCGCTCCAAAGTCCAGGGGGCGTGCGAGAGCGCGACCCACTCTCACTTTCTCTTCCCGCTGGAATCAACCGTCTCTGCCTGTGATCAGTCGTTGACATACAAATCCCATAATGACCTCGCCTCTGTCCTTAAAGGGCGATTGCCAACAGTTGGCGGTAAAACCCTCTGAGAAGCTACAGCTGTTATTGACTAAAGTCAGAAGTGATGACACACACACACACACACACACACACACACACACAGAGGCCTTATCTGTTAGACTACTCCCATTAAAGTCCAATACACTCCTCTCCTTCATATCAGACCCTCCTCATCAATATCTGCTCCCTCATTCTCCCGGAAATCAATGTGACGTGTTACAAATCAACCCCCTTTCACAATGTTAAAGGTATAGTCCGCAGACTTTGGCGTTTGGCCAAAGTTGACCCCTCCTCCGCCGGCCGTGCAGACACTCCTATCGGACACAGTGACATCGGACAGTGATACTGATGGAATGTTCCATTTGTTGTCGAAACGCAAAAGAACGTTCCTGCATGTCCAAACATAACCGTTTACACCACATCAAGGATGTGTCAACCAAAATCTCTCGCACTGGACCTTTAAATTCAATCCAGTCATACACACACACACACACACACACACACACACACACACACACACACATATATAGTATCCAGTGTGTAAATATAAGAATATTATCTTCCTTTACGTCGAAAGTAAGAGACACAAAATCATCCTTGTTGACAATTTACATTTATTTCCACTAATTTCTCTCAAATTCAACAATTAAATTTGGATAGTGATGATTAAAATAGTTAAAGGCGCAGTGTGTGTAAAAAAAGTTGAAGTTAGAGTGATGCTATTGGTGGCCATGTTTGACCCACCTTTTGATTTGAAGAATGCAACTTTGCCACTAGAGGCCAGTAAATCCAACACACTGTAACTTTAACTCTATGACTGATTGGTCGTCTATACTTCATGGGAACAAAATTTCACTCATTGCAGTTTTTTTAAACTGTACTTTCAAGGTGTCGCCCTGGAAACAAAGCTCTGGACTTTGAGTTCCAGCTGAGTATAAAAGCACAGAAACTTAATCAAATCAGAACTCAACCATGATTTGGGGGGGGGGGGGGGGGGGGGGGTCAAAATGGGATCAAAATCAACTCAACAAACATTCTTCTTCCTGTTCAAGGCTATAGTAGAATCATAAATCATCACATGTGTAAATTAACCAGTACCACTTCATCAGAGCTGCCTGGACGTGCGGTTGTGCGACGACAGCGCTACGCCGTCTTCCCCTTGTTTTTATTTATATATACACACACACACACACACACACACACACACACACACACGCGCACCTCATCTAGAAAGCACAGATCTACGCTCGCAGCCCCCTGGCCACACAAACCCGAGTGCGGGCGAAGTCCCCCGTTCCCGTCCGCGGGGGGGCAGGTGCGTTAAAGGTGGTCGTCGGGGTCGGCGCGGCCGCACAGGAAGAAGCAGACCAGGACGCAGCAGCCGCCCACCAGGGTGAGGCCGAACAGGATGTAGGCCAGGGTGGTGGTCCAGAAGGCGAAGAGGTAGAGCGTCTTGTCGCAGTACTGCTCGATGTGTGTGGCGTTCTTCGTGTACAGGGGCTCGTAGATGGAGTAGATCCACACGTTGCCTGGGGGCGACAGAGAGAGAACACCCTTTAAAGGTGCAGTGTGTACGATTTCACGCACGTTTGTCCCTTCTGGAAACAAAAACGTCCTGATATTTTCATGGATTTATCCTCAATCGTTTTTTTGCCATGACCCTTAAATGAGCCCATTAATGTGTATTTACATGAGGAGCGGGTCCTCGCTATGGGGGCGGCCATGTTTTTACAGTAGACTTACTTCCCATCTTTTCAGTTTTAATGACAACTGAAGTCTACCACAGGTTCTCCTGTGTGTTCTCCTACACACCGCACCTTTAACTCAGTGCCTCGTTGAGAGCAATATTCAGGGTCCAGCCCTGTGACCTTTGACCCCTGATGTCTAATGGGTTTAAATGTTTAGAAACAGAACAACACGGGTAGTTGAATAAGTCTGCAAGCACAGGACACTGGCATCAGCTCAAAGTCGCCATCTAGTGGCTGCGACTTGTTACTACAACGCGTGGATGACTGAATTTGAGCAACTTTTCTCACAAAGTCAATTCAATTGAAGAAATGATCAGATCAATAATACCAGCTATTATCACTCAAAATGTTTTGCCCCTTTTCCCTAAAGCTTCGCTGGAGCCACGGTTTGAAACTCACCAGCGATGAACCAGCAGAAGAGGAAGAGCGAGGTCAGCGTGTTCCAGCCCATGCAGACCCGGCTCAGCGGGTTGGTGGTTCCGTCCTGTGGCTCCTCGGCGCAGGGCAGGCAGGAGAGCAAGGACAGCAGGAGGCTGAACACGCCCGTCACGATCAGGTAGACGGGGATGTAGCGCTGCACCGGACAGTCGTCCAGGTTCGCCGCCCCTGGTGGACACGGACAGGAAAGACGGGTCAGTCGGCATTCTCGTGGCGTTCAGGGAGATTCAGTCCCGCCCCCACCCCCCCAGACTCACCCATTGCGATGTAAGCGATGGGCATGATGCAACCCAGGAACTTGGAACATCCTGGGGCAGGAAACCATACATTTGAGTGACACTTGAAAAGCTGTTGTTAATTTGTCAAGTGTGTGTGTGTGTGTGTGTGTGTGTGTGTGTGTGTGTGTGTGTGTGTGTGTGTGTGTGTGTGTGTGTGTGTGTGTGTGTGTGTGTGTGTGTGTGGTCTCACCCAGAACCGGTCCCTTGGGTTTAGGGGGGCGGGGCATGTTTTGCACAAAGCTCGACATTGTGGCGGTGGTGAGGAATCTGACCTGTGGAGACGTACGCAAGACGTAAACAAAGGGGTTTTAAAGGTGCGTTGTGCAGGGTCTCTCTCTGCCGCACCTGCAGTGACCGAATGATGGGCTCACCAAGCTATGCTAACACTTTAGCTCATGCTAACTTCTGATATCTTGTTTTACCGAGGATGGAGCCCCGAGTGGTGAGGTCCCATACACACTCAACCAATCAGGAGTCAGTCTCAGCTGTCAATCATCACATGTAAGGAGGGGTGGGGTTTGTGGTCTATATACCTGATGATGGTTTTGGCTTCGTTTTGGGGGGAGCCGCCATGTTGCCTATCCTTACAGACAGTGAGCGTTAGAAACAAGGAAGTAAACGTTGTTTACATAAAAGCATTACATAAATAGCTAATGCTAATTTTGGCTGTGAAACATTAGCAAAAATGCACAGATTGGACCTTTAAAGGCAACTTCAGCCCCGGATTTGGAAATCTTAACAGGTTAAAAGTGCACTGTGAAATGAATTCCAATGATATCAAATCATGAGTTTGATGTTTCCATTAGTGTGAATGTTTAAACAGCTCTTTTCATTGGTCTTGAAAAAGACATTTTCTATTTTAATATGTATCTGGCACCAAAATCACAGGCTCCAACATTTCCCATAATGCACTTGGATCCTCCCACGCTGTCCCAACGTGACCCTTCATCTGTGTCTCTGTACTTTCTGTTCGAGTGGAAAAGCCCGGATTGTGTCACATGAGTTTGATTGAACCTGGATACGAGGGTCACGGATGAGTTCAGTTTCTATTTATGAATGCCAGGAATTCTCATGGGTTTTTCAACACACAGCACACAAAAGTGCTGACAAGAGGTCCAACCGCATTCCTCCTCCTCTGGCGGCAGTACAGGATGAACCACGACAAGAAGCGACCTGTGAGGAACATCCCATAATAGAGGGTACCTTTACACAAAGGGTGGAATCATTTACATGACTGATGGCAGAGATGAAATGATACTGATTTCATTCGCTCAGAATGAGCCCTTTACATTTACATGAAGGTCCACTCTGTGGCGGCGGCCATGTTTGTTTACACAGCTACACACCTTTGAAGATGAGGGGCATTCAGCCCCACTATGCGACATCACCACTAGAGGTCAATGCAAATCATTAAAGGTGTAGCGTGTGCGATTGAACTACATAAAAGGTGAAGTTGCTGATGCAAAAGGTTTTGAGTTTGTTTATTCTGGGCTACAGTAAAAACAACATGTCTGCCTCCATAGAGAGGACCTGCTCCTGTTAAATAAATATAAACAACTAATGAAATTCTATAATTAATTAATTAATTACTTAATTCAATCATTCAGTTGGTTATGCACCAATGTAAATATTTAAACACAAAACAACATTACACCTCTAATAACTCATAACCCACATTGGTCCTATGTGTAAACATGTTTCCGGCTTGAGTGACGTCACTGAAGTTGTATTTTAATCCAACTTCACCCGGATACACAACTTCTACTGCCTGCCAATGACGTCACAACACTTTACTAAACCCTCCGTTTACCGAATTTAAAAAGTGTTCACCGACACACTCACCTGCGCACTCACTCCCTCACTCTCAGCCACGTATGGCTGGACCGCGCCTTGCTCGATCCATATCTCCGTGAACGCGCCTCGGGAAAGAGGAGGAGGCGCGAGGGGAGGCGCTTTCGCGCGGCTCAGCTGTGAGGCAATCACACACAGCTGTGAGAAACATTCCACAACCAACCAGGAAGTGAGGTAGAGTGACAGAATGACGTTATAAACATTAGAAATTAATTTTTGAAATTTTTACATACATCAGGCATTTATAATTTGTTTACATTTCTTCTTGGATAGAGTTTTTATTTTTTTATTTTATGGTTTGGTTTTTTTTTTTATGTCTGAGCATGAATGACTTTATCTCTTCTGGTAAATTGAAAAAGAAAATCTAGAATTTAAAAGATAGTTAGATCAAATTTGAAATGAAATATTAAACAAGAAACAAATAAAGGAATAAATAAAAATTAAATAAAATTAAAAACGATTGAAGTAAACATTCTGAAATTGCTCCAACATTCATGCCTGTGCAGCATGATACTGGGATACGCCTCTCACAGGAAGTGGCTAGTATTTGGCACGTCTCCCTCAGTAACAGTCGGAACCCTCTGATAAACAAATGTCGCCAAATGAGACGCGATAACGGTTCATTGAGTCGGCACCACTCATCTGTAGTTTGCATAGTTCCTATTCAAACAGGTGTGTGGACTTTGGTCTGAGTCGGCGCAAAATACAGTTGGACGCTGCTCTGTCTCCATACAACTTTTATTATAATAAATCAAACATCTTGATCGATTCATGATGGGAGTTTATTCAATCATTGACCTGCTGTCACTTCCTGAGGAAAGCTGTGTGATGGTGAGTAAACAAATACACAGGAATGTAAACAAGCCGCATTTGCAGCACAACTGATACATCCATAAACAATAGAAATAGATGTTTAATGAAACTGATATGAAAAACACACAAAGTAAAGTATTTAGTCAGAATGCACATTTCTTTTGTAAATGTAAAATGTTCAATATTGAGAGAGAAATAATAAATTACGTCAAAAACTATGAAAACAACAGAGGAAATAAATAAACACTGAGACGACATGAAGTCCAATCCATTTTGGCAGCAGGGGGGGATGCGGTTGCCATGGCAACGGCCCGGGCGCTGTCACAAGTCTGTGAGGCAACCGCTGGAGGACGTCTCCACGTAGACGCAGCCGCGGCGTCCTGATCTGCCGCGCAGGTCGATCACGTGACCTCGCGACCTCTCGGAGCCGGTGGTCTGAAGGCGAGCGACACCGAGGACCGAGTCCCAGAGCAGACCCCTGCTGCACAACTACACACACACACACGGACACAAAGTGTGTGTTGATGATCAGTGTGTGTGTGTGTGTGTGTGTGTGTGTGTGTGTGTGTGTGTGTGTGGATACCTTGATGGAGATGTGTGTGTCGGGGCGTCTCCTGTAGAAAATGGCTCTGAGGTTGAACTCTGGGTTCCCATTGGCCTTGAACACCGGCGACCTGATGGTGTCGCCCTCACATCGCACAACCGCGTACACGTCTGGAGCTGAGGACAACGGGGGACATGAGGCATGAGGTCACCGTGACCTTTGACCTTTGAGCCCTGCAACCTTATCTGGACCTCTGGCCAAACTGACCAATGTGACTCCCACCCCACCCCCCCCACCCCCAAAAAAAGTCGATGTGAAATATCAACTTTCAGAGGTTGATATTTGCAATCAGTCCACAACGACCTTTGACCTTTGACCTCCAAAACCAAATGCGTTCACTTGTTAATCTGATTGAACATTGAAATGGTTCCCTCATAGCTTGGTCGTCCTCTTCGAAACGAGCTTGACCTTTGACCTTTCAACACTAGACTCCCATGGGTCGCACTGAACGGGGGAATGTTTTTGAGATAGCCCGTGTCCAGAGGACTAGAGGTCACCTGTCTCTTTAAGAGAACTGAGCCCTGACGCCCGGCGCACGTGGACGCTGGTCACCACCGAGGGCGGAGGTAGAAAACACTGGACCAGGGAGGGAGGCGGCAGATCCTCCCTCAGCTCCCTGGATATGAGGGGAAAAAAGGACGAGTCAACCAACACATGCTCATCGGGGCCGGCCACCAGGAGGCGGGACTGGCTATCACACACACACACACACACACACACACCTGAGCGTGAGGTGGGAATGGGAGAAGAGTCGCAGCAGGAAGCGCCCGGTGGCGCCCGGCAGGAAGGTGGTGGGCAGGAGGACGTAGCGGCCGGCGGGCAGCGTGGCCCTCAGCGTCACGCTGCGCGAGTCCATGTAGATGGAGCTGGCCGCCTGCTCCACCACACACTGCACCCGGCTGCGGCGGTTCACCTCCACCTGCCGAGCACAGCACTCCACCTGAATCTCACTCACTGCACCTTTAACCATGTTTATACAAAATAATAAATTAAATTAAATTTAAAAAAAACCCTCTCCTCATGTGTTATTTTGGATTCTGTTTGAAATAGCAGCAACTAGCTGGCACAGCCTTAAACCCCGCCTCCCTGACAGACTGCTGTCTCCTGATTGGCTGAATGTAGCCAATCAAGTCCCGCCTCCTGTAGTCCTAGCACACACTACAAACAACCAATATTGAAGGTAAAGAAATGGATAAATACATTTGTTCTCTCATAGTTCCTCTTTAAAGGTACAGTGTGTACGATTTGGTGACATCTACGGTCTATTGTAAAAACATAGCGGCCTCCAGAGGGCAGACCTGCTCCTGGTGTAAGTATACATTAAAGGGCTGGTTTTAGGGTCATGTAAAAGAGTAAGTCAGACATTGGGGCGATTATAGGTTTGTAAAAATGTCCATAACATTGTTTTGTGATTCTAATTCTACAGAAAGAAGTGACAAGAATGGAGCGAAATCTCACACACTGCACCTTTAACAGAGCGAGCACGTCCATATTCTGGTTGTCTGACCTTCAGGACCTCGAACCCGATGGGCAGGTTCTCTCCTCCTCCATCTTTGCGCAGCACCCTCCGGTCCTCCTGCTGCAGACAGATCAGCACCTCCTCCTCTCTGGCTCCGATTCCAAACATAAACTGAGCAGAAAGGAAAGAAACACTTTTGTTAAAGGTGCAGTGTGGAAGATTCTCACTTCTATCTATCGGAATAAAATGACAAAACAATTTTTCTGATATTCTTACAAATGTATAATCACCACAATGTATGACTTGCTTTTTACACAACCCGAAAATGAGCCCTTTAATGTATATATACACCAGGAGCGGGTCCACCCTATGGAGGCCGCCATCTTTTTACAGTAGCCCAGAGCGGACTTCCCAAACATCTTTTGAGTTTGAATGACAACTGAACATAGGTTCTCCTGCAGGTTCAGAGCGGTGAGGTGATGGACACAACATGCAACTTCACCACTAGAGGTCACCAGATCTTACACACTGCACTTTTAAGAACAAGTTGCAAACCTGTGGGTTGTGCAGGAAGGTCTCCCTGTGGTTGATGCAGCCTCCACATCGACTCCTCTTATCCACCTGGGCCGTCCATCCTCCACCTTCCTCCTCCTCCTCCTCCTCCTCCTCCATCGCCTCCTTGAGGGCCTGACCCCGCTCACCCCCCCCTCTCCTCCAGCCCGCCTGCTGGCTCTCCCCAAGCCGCGCCTCCTTACGGTTCCCTGCAGGCTTCATGCTGCTGCTGCTCTTAGCAGGGCTCAGGGAGTAGCTGCTGCTGTAGCAGGCGGTGGAGGGAGCGGATCCAGAGGTGCAGGTGGTGGTGGTGGTGGTGGGGGTGGGGGTGGGGGTGGTGTGGGGGGCCGGGGCCCACTGCCCATAACAGCGCTCCTCTCTCCAGTGAGGGCTGGGCCACAGCAGAGCCCTCTCCACCAGGCGGCACACTACCACGTCGGTGAAGTAGTGACAGAAATCCTCAAAGTCCATCCTGAGGGCAAAGACAGCAAAGATTAAAGGTGCAGTGCGTAAGACTCAGGTCATAGTTTACCCATATCTATTGTGAAAAAAAATAGATAATAACAATAATAATACCCTAAAACTATCACCTAATTATTACATTGCCAGTGTTTGCAGTTCCTCTCTACAGAGGCGGCCATGTTTGGAAGGAAAGTGTGAGGTGAGAGGCACTTGGCTGCGACACGCAACTTCACCACTAGATGGCACTGTATTACAGATACAGCAGAACTCGGAAAGAAATGTGTTGCATGTGTTGTTTTTTCCGTACCAGAACTCCCCAACGTCTCGGACCACGAGGCCCATCTTCTCCCTCTCTGCGCGGCTCAGCTGCAGCCACAGCTCCGACCTGCAGGGGGCGTGCAATGCCAATAAAAGTCACAGAAAAAAGCAAAGCGGTCATTTACAGCACAATGGAAACAGCATATGATGAATGCCAAGCTGCGTTTCAGTTTCCGGAGACATTTATGGCCGAGTGTTGGCCGTTTGAGGAGTTTCTCAGAGGCGCGTGATGGAAAGCACAGATGTGTCACAGTGAAATATTTCATGTGTTATTGTTAAATGTCGCACATTGTGCAGTGGCATTGTAAAATGTTATTAAACATGTCCGACACTGACGAATGCCAGCGGGGCCTCAAGTCCCACAGCACCTGCAAAATATGTTATGTTCCCAGCAGCCGTGGTGGAGTTGGAGAGGAGTTCGGTTTGCCCCCTGGTGGACAACAGATGGAAATGTACCTTCTCTGGTGCCCTCTGGTGGATAAAAGAAGGAAAAGAGTCCACACCGGTGCCCTCTAGTGGACAAATGGTAATAATGTGCCTACTCTGGTGCCCTCTTGTGGACAAAGATGGTAATGTGCCTTCTCTGGTGTCCTCTAGTGGACATGAGATGGTGCTGCGCCTTCTCTGATGCCCTCTAGTGGACAAAGATGGTAATGTACCTTCTCTGGTGCCCTCTAGTGGACAAAAAATGGTAATGTGCTCACTCTGGTGCCCTCTAGTGGACATAAGATAAGTGGGTAAAAGAAGGAAAAGTGTCCACACCAGTGCCCTCTTGTGGACAAAGGTGGTAATGTACCAACTCTGGTGCCCTCTAGTGGACAAATGATGTTAAGGTTGGTGCCCTCTAGTGGACAAAAGATGGTAATGTGTCAACACTGGTGCCCTCTAGTGGACATAAGATGGTAAAGTCCCCTCTCAGATGTCTCTCGGGTGGACAAAACCTGGTGAGGCGCCCCCTGGTGGAGTGTGTCCCTCACCTCTGACTCCAGGGGCCGGTCCAGTCCGTGGTCCCCCAGGGGTTCCTCATGCGCACCATGAAGAGCCTGGCCGTCCCACACGTCTTCCACAGCTTCTCCCCCAGCCGGACTTTCCTCACCGCCGTGACCCCGTAGGCGTGTCCTCGCACCAGGCCACAGTCCAGCACCGACTCCACCGTCTCGCCCTCTGCAGGCTGAGGAAGGTAACGCAGCCGTTACGGCCCTGAAATGTCTCCCCCAACCCCTCGCCTTTGAAGGTCGTACCCGTATGGAGCAGGTGATGAGGGCTTTGCGCTCGTGCGCCTTGGCTAACGTCTGGAAGAGCGCCCTCCTGTGGTCGCTGTGCAGGCTGAGGGCCTCGCGGTCCAGACTGAGGGGCTCCGAGACGCCCCCGGTGAAGTCGATCAAGGCCTCGGCGGTGTTCCCTCCCTCCAGGGCCTCATAGCAGCCGTTCAGCCTATGAAAGAGGCCCGGGAGCATGTGACTCACACTTCCTGTTTCCTCGTAAACCTTTCACCTCTGACGCCGCCTCGGCATTTTCACTCACTTGGCGTAGGCCTTCTCCAGCAGGGCGCTCCAGAACTCCCGGGGCGTGGCCGAGCGGCAGAAGAGCAGAACCCCGTCCCCGCTCACGGGCAGCCGGTCGTCCACCACCACGTCCAGCCAGCGGCCGAGGCGCCAGAAGCGGAAATGGAAGATCCCGGCGTACAGGTCAGGACGCTTGGGATTCCACTCCTGCCCCACGTGGTCGGGGATGACCTGGCGAGGGAGGGGGGGGGGAGTGATGAGGCGGAGGAAGGAGGGAGGACAAGGAGAGGAGAGAAGGAAAGGGACATTTACCTTCTTCCACAGAGACGGCTCGGACGCCAGGCAGGAAATGGCGGCCACCATCCAGCAGTTACCCAGACTGCCCTGGTGCAGGTCCCGAGTGCTGATGCCGTCCACGAAGAGACGGGGGTCCTTGCAGATTTCCTGCAAAGACAAAGGAATCCAGTAAAGAGCGTTAAAGGCTCCAAGTTAATGTGAGTGAAGGGTCGGATCCTATGGACGACACTCTGAGATCCCTGCGATTAGCGGACGAGCGGCAGTTTGAGGTGTCACAGTGTTTTATGAGCCTCCGGCCTGATCAGCGTCACGGCTCCTGCTGAGGAGACAGATCCTGTGTGTGGGAACCTGTTGATCTCAGTTTGGACAGAGTCAGGTAACTGTACACCTGCTGCTGCTGCACACACACACACACACACACACACACACACACACACACTCAGTGGTCACAGCCTCGTTCACTGTAACCCTAATCCGCCCCGATGATGATATTAAGCTCATGTTAAGTGGGGATGAGCAGATGAGTCCACTGAGGTTGAGAACTGGAAGATTATGACAACATGTGAGAGGGGCAGTGATAGAGTGTGTGTGTGTGTGTGTGTGTGTGTGTGTGTGTGTGTGCATTCTCACATTCATCATAAATGTGCATTTTAAAGTCAAATGATAAAATAATAATAATAACAATAAAAATAATAATAAAAAGAAATAATAAAGAGGAAGAAGAAGAAGAAGAAGAAGAAGAAGAGGAAGAAGAAGAAGAAGAAGAAGAAGAAGAAGAAGAGGAAGAGGAATAGTGTACAAAAACAAATCCCTTCTCTCTATTAGAAATGCCAAGTTGTTGGAATCCATTCCTCTGTTTGTCAGCACCATCTTGTTTATCAGCACTGGACAATAAATAAGTCGACCTTGACTCTCACCATGTTTATTCCAGAACTTTACTTCACCATTAAAGGACACTTGGTTGAGTGTGGCCACAATAAACACTTATATACAGCCACAGCCCTGCTAAAAACATCTGGGCTATTTTAACTCTCTGCTGCTTTTCCCCCAGTCACTGTACTACACACACACACACACACACACACACACACACACACACACACACACACACACACACACACACACACACACACACACACACACAGCGCTTGGGTTTCACTCCCTGACGCCGATCCTTGAATAGAAAGAGCTTTAATTAAATCAATCTGGTGCAAATGTAACGAGCTGAGTGACTCTGGATTTAGACGTGTAAACTCACTGGGTAGTAAAAATTAATGAATTTAAGTCCTCCCTTCAACACACACACACACACACACACACACACACACACACACACACACACACACACACACACACACACTCACCCTCGGCCTCCTCCAGGTCAGGCCGGGTGGAGGCTGGCGCCTGTAGAACAGGGACTGGGCGCTGGCGGGGAAGAGGGGGTCTTTGAAGAGGACGCCCCGGCGCAGACAGTCCCTCCTCAGCCTGTGGAAGCTCTGACTCTGGAAGTCTGTCACTCGCTCCGGCATCTTCCCGAGAAGCAGAGGGACGACAGGTTGATTAGTCACGGAATGTTAAAACCCCTGCAGGGGTCAAATGAGGGGGAGTTGAATGAGGAGTCATTGATCTGTATGATTATGATTATTATCATTATTGTTTGTATTGTTATTATTGTTATAATTATTATTTTGTTTTTTCATGTGTTAAATGATTGTGGTTATGGTTATGATTGTTATTATAATTATTATTGTTATTGTTATCGTTAATAACAACAACAACAATAATAATGATGATGATAATAATAACAACAACAACAACAATAATAATAATAATAATAATAATAATAATAATAATAATAATAAGCTATATAATAATAATAATAATCAGAGTTTGCCTCCGCGTGTGTGTGTGTGTGTGTGTGTGTGTGTGTGTGTGTGTTGAAGTGAAGGGATACGGTGAAGGTTGCAGTAAGGTTTAGTCATCAGTGATATGAACTGCAGGAGACCCTAAGTCAGCGTGTGTGTGTTTCTGTGTGTGTGTGTGTGTGTGTGTGTGTGGGGGGGGGGGGGGGGGGGGGGGGGGGGGGGGAGAGTTCAGGGCCTCGACTCAGCAGGGTTTGCAGATACCGAGCAGGTCAGTGTCGTATCACTGCAGTTTTCCTCATATCACATTTATACACAGACGCTACATGTAAACATGTAAACATGTAAACATGTAAAGTATATATGTCATATAATATCACTATTAATCAATATATGAGCAATTATTAATTTACAATATACCTGCAATAATAACCCATACTTTCATTAATACACCAAAATTGACATTTTTTTGTTTGTCGCATATTCCTTCGTTAAAGGGACAGCGTGTGGGATTAAGTGGCATCTGGTGGTGAAGATGTATGAAGCAGCTAAACAGCCCTCGCCTCACCTCCGTGGCAGCTTTCAGTTACTATCAAACATCACGGTGCAATATGGCCGCCTCTATAAAGAGGATCCACTGCGTTTTAACATCCTTATATAAAAAGCAATGAAAATGTCAAATTGTACAATCGATAGAAATGTAAATTACATTGAAATCCTTCACACTGCACCTTTAATGCAAACAAACCGATAGAAGAGGCAATAACAATAATAAATGAGAGGTTCACATTCAGACGAGTCGTCCTTGGATATGGATTTCAGAACCATATTGATTAAAAAAGGACTTTAATCATTCAGATATTGACATTATTGTGGAATAAACCATTCATATAATGAATGCAATAAACTCCTATGTACATATGTAAACATCAGCCATAAGAGCCATTTTTCTCCACTCAACTACAAGTAGTTCAAACCTATCGGCGATATCTTCTGTCCCGGGAATATTAGTAATTAAATACATGTGATCGTTTTACCTTGAAATGGGCTGAGTCAGCACTTTATTCCTGGAGTCCCTGCAGCAGAACCGGGTCCTCGGGTCATGAGGTGAATCCCCAGTCCTGGTTTATCTGCAGACCGGTTCGAGAGACCCGGTCCACATCATGTGATCCCTGTTCGGTTCAGAATCAGCTGTCACGCACCGAGCGCCTGCGTCCACCACAACAACAACAACAACAACAACAACAGCAGCAGTGTCTCCTCCTCCTCATTCGTCCTCTGTCCTCTGCGTCTGTCCACTGCTGCTGATTCATGTCCACCAGGGTCTCATCTGCTGTGTGAGATCAAAGGACACAAAGAAACGACTTTGATGAATATGATATGAGGATAATGGATGTTTTTCTATTCTGCCACCGAGATCTGATCCAACAGCTCGGTGATGCTGCTGCTTCATGTGAGAGCTGAGAGCCCTGACACCAGCTCTTATGACTCTGTGAGTGTGTGTGTGTGTGTGTGTGTGTGTGTGTGTGTGTGTGTGTGTGTGTGTGTGTGTGTGTGCCCCCACCCCG